>JAQPPZ010000574.1:3000000-3177500 GCA_028583015.1 Wollemia nobilis | reverse complement strand
TATACATACATATGTATGTATGTATATGTATATATATATGTGTGTGTTGGGGGGGGCTTGGAGGTAGGACTTAATTTATTTAAATCTGTGTGATTTATGAAAACATTTGACTATTAGTTAATCTTTTTTCACAAAGAAAAAAGTTTGTAATATAAGGATTATCTTTAAAGAGTTTTCTCAAATTGTTTTTATTTTTCAATTTTCTCTATTGCTTATTCACAACTACAAAATATAAAACCATTATTAATTATAATATTTCTAATCAATTTGAAAGTTAAAAAAAAAGACTAGAAAGGACTCGGGCTCTCTTACTAGTTCGTTAACATTACAAATTAACTTGTTGGGTTCTATGTCAAGATCAACTTAAACTCTAGGGTTTTGAGTTAAATTTGTAAAAACATGCAAGTTCTACTTAAGTATGCAATTTGTTTGATATTTTCTATAACCAATTCAAACCCTAAGTAATATTATAGTTTTTTGTTTTTTAAAGCTATGGCTTCTATACGGGGCCACTCCCATTAAAAGACCAAAATATTACATTTGTTGTAAGGTCAATTAAATTATATCCAACTTTCCCTTTTATCTTGAATATTCTTTTTGTTTTTCTAATAAAAAATGTCATAGTTTTATATTAATCAAATATGAAATTACATTCTTTAGATGCCTCTATGGCATTTCTTCAGAGATTCAATAATGACCTAAAAATCAGGTTGTTTAAACCATAAATGACACCTTCCTAGACCCTTCCAACTTCACTTAGGTAATAACTTCAATGTTAAAACCTTATTTTCCATGGCAATCCATAGGAACAATATTTTCTTCAATGGAACTTTTTGCTTCCAAAGTGATTTCCATCACCATGCTGAATCATCATTTTAATCTTCCAAAAAATTCCTATACCCTAACTTTGGAGTGTACTTCCCTATAGCTCCATTCTTTGCATAGACCAATTGATCAACTTCCTCTCGCAACTTGACATGTCCAACTTTAAGCCTCCCAACATATTTTTCCCACTAGTATGCCTCTTGCCCTTGAAGCCCTAACACTGTTGCTTCCTTCCATTCTTGTCTCTAGTTTGTATACGATTTTTGGATCAATTGCTTGGGCAAGAGTTCTAGTCCCTTTAGCTCTTAGGATCTAAATTACGTTATTTGGAAGTTCATCCATACCACCACAACCAATCCAAGGGTCTAAACCCAATCTTATCCTTGAACCATCCCCTATTTTCTAAGCAAGCCAATCATCTATAATATAAAAGGCCTAAATCATTGCACTACAACTGATTAAAATAGTATGGGTTTGCTTTATTGGGGCCCTTATCCACTCCTCAACTGTGAGTGTCTCTAAATATTCCTATATGATCTTATTCCATAATCTTACCTTTGATATTATCTTCCAAAGACACTTGGTTGGTGAGCCTTGCTAAATAGGAAGATGTTCTTAAGTCCTCATCCTCCATTTTCCTTGGACTTGGCTAAGGATTGCCATTTATCTAGGGGAATACCTTCCCTTTCCTTAATTCTTTATTTCCTTTTCTATCAAATATATTCTTCATATTCCTTGAAGTGTTATGTTTCCATAACATCATTTTCACTAAGAGATAAAATCTCACTTAGCCAATTGCTTTCTAAAATTAAAATTTCATCACGATGAAGATCAAAACCATGATTGGATAAATATTTTCTATTAATTATTCTTATTTATAGATATGCTCACATTTCCAATAGATTACCTTAAGTAATAGTTAATAAACATCATCAATAATATTATTTTTTATCCAATCCCCATATCCATTTTTGGTGATAGTGTTAATGATAATTTGTGAATCCCCCTTAGTTGAAAATTAATTTCCATCATTTATCAATTACAATTTTAATCCCTATAAGAAGTGCCCTAGCCTCTATATAGTTGTTATTTGAAGTTCCATATGATTCTAAGCAAACATATTTTATCTTCATTATTTTGAAAAACACCACCTCCACTAGATTTTCCTAGATTTTCTTTGAAAGCACCCTCAAAATTAATTTTATTAAACTAAAATTTTGGAAACATAAATAAAAAATCCTTTTTTTTTAATTTCATTATTGCACATAACCCTTTCATTCATATCCAAAATTTGTAATCAAGTGGCTAACACCTATTTTTTTGCACTTGAGACTATTTGCAAGAAAAAGAATATATCTCATACAATTACATGAATTAATACAAGATATACCAAATTATTCAAAATAAGATAGCAAAGTAGTTATTAAACAATGAAAGTTGAAACAATCTTGATCTAAGAAAAAATTGAAAGAGAGCATTCAAGAATATCCCACACTAAGATCATCCACAAAAAACAAAAGCTAGGGCAAATTCTAATATAGTAAAATAATTTACTTGAAATTTAGGGCATTAAGGACCAAAAAATATCATAGTAAGCATAATAAAACACTCACTCCTATTCTATCTTTCTTGCAATGTAACCATAGTAAGAAAGGAGAAATCACACATAGACTTTATTCAAAGGATATAGCATACCTTGGAAACTAGTTCTCAAGCAACAATTCTTGATATTTAGTTATAAATATTAATAGAGCATCATGTCCTCCTCTATGGAAGGCAACAAACCAACAGTTGATGGCTTCAGTTGCACCTATAAGGACAAGGAAGAGAGAGAAATAAAGCCACGTGTAATTTTTGCAACAAGGACAAAGAGCTTAAAGAAATGTTAGTAAGAGCATATAAATGATAACAAAATATTTCGTAAATATTTGGTAATTGGAATTTTGGTAAGAAAATGAGGATCTGAAATGGGTATTTATAGTGGAAGAAAAGAATAACTTTCCCTGTGGAGTTGATGACTAAATTTACACTATTTTTGAAGACATAAATTTACAACTGTCGATCCAATTGACATGTCATTTTAACCCTAGGTATAAAAACATGCTAGAATCATGACCATACATCAAAACCCCTAAAATTTAATTGATGTCTTTGATACCCACTTAAAGTGGTAATCTTGGCACCATTGATTTTTAGGACGCATGATTTGGGGAATACATGTAAAAATATTCCTTAATCATGTCTCTATCCTTATTTTGGGGTTTTTATAAATTTAATGAGTAAAAATGATTGAGAAAGGTGATAAAAAGGAAACAAATGAGTGAAGAAAGTGAACCAAAATATTCAGCCAATATTTTCTCATTATCGTCCTACCTAAGGACTAACAATGTTAGTCCACCTCTATCCCAAATATAGGAGGATATGACTCTCCACTGCCTTCAAAGTCAATTGTTAATGCTCTTCTAACAAATACATATTGTCCCTCCCTAAGGACCATGAGTGACATTGCAAGGGATAACCACTAATGAGTCCTTAGGAAAAAAGAAGAGTAATATGCAATAACCAAAGCAACACAAGTTGTAAGCTTACTACATTGGTAAGGGATTTGGACTCTCTTTGAGAGGTCCAAGGTTCAAACCCCACTTAGTATGAGGGGGCTAGGACCCCTCATAAAAACCTATGTAAACTCATTGAAAATCAAGTGGCATTAGCTCAATCGGTTAGATTCCTCAACATTTCAAGGAGAAGATCCAGGTTCGAATCTTGCCAAATGATACATGGATAATATCCAAAATTTGTTGTAATACCACTATGTGGTGATGATGTAATATGGGTGGGGCTTGTTTCAATTCCACAAAACCCATTGAAAAAATAACCAAAGCAACACAAATACAAATTCTATGCAATGGAGATAAAAGTAAACTTTTTGCTAATTTTGATTCTACTATATATGCAAAATATAATATTTTTTAAAATAAAAAACATAGAAAGTGTAAATATACAACCAATAATGTAAAAGTAGGGGAAAACATATATGATACTTATCTATATATACCCCTAAAATTTTTGGTTAGAAGAAATTGATTTTTACTTGCCCCATGTGGCATGAACGAAATTTACCTATAAAAATACCCAAAGCATTAAAAAATGCTAATTGGGTATGCAATGAACAAAAACAGAGTTTACAGGTAAATGTGGAGCTAGCAAAAATTCCTAGAAGTACTATCTCTTCAATATCCTTACAAAAATCAACAAAATATTAGATGGAAAACCATTTTTATAAAAACTATTAAAAAAATGTACACTCTAAATACAAAGTGGCTTAGGATGATGTCGCTCAGTGTCCCATGTATCACATTGTACCATTATGTATCATATTATTTTATAAGATATTATTTTATATTGCAACATTTTATTTTTGTAGCATTCAATAACTTGTCTACTACATTCATGACATGTACTTATGATTTGTATAACATTCGATGACATGTCAATATGTTTATAGTATGCACTTAAGATCTATGTAGCATTTGATAACATGTCATTTCTAGTTGTCTAGTTGTAAGTATGATTTGAGTAGCATTTAGTGACATGTTTCATGATTTAGATTTTATTAGAGCATAAATAACTTGGGTAGTATTTAGTGACATGCTCATCATAAACTACCTTTCTCAAATATTGGACATGCACAACATTATATTCTATCTACACATGTTCTTGTAGTAGGCAGATCACATAGTATCCAATAAATGCTAAGTATCGAAAAAAACACTCATCAATACAATGGGGTGGACCAAAAATATCCAACTTATGCCATCACAAATGCAAGTGTACCTCAATACTAAAAGAACCTACCAAACAAACACAGATGGACACTATGACCTAACAATTAAGTCCATCCACTATTGTGGGGTGGCCTAGGGAAGCCAACCTATGACACACACAAACACAAGTATATATCCCCAAGGCCAACTCATGCCTAGGAACTAATGATGGGCATATTATTCAACAAATCATGCCCACCATGACAAGGGGAGAAGAAAAAAGAAGCAAACAAAAATGGATTAGATACATATTGTAATATGTCCAAGGTATAATAAAAGGGAAAATCACCATACCCCTACTATAATGGTCTTATACTACACTACAATATTCAATCAGACGTGTCCAAAAAACATGCTTACCACTATAATGCAAGAATAAACAAACAAATAAATAAAACTAGGCTAGATACTTGCTACAACATGTCCAAGTTAGTGAGATCCCATGAAAGGAAAAATCATCCTGTCTCTATTGAAATGGTCCAATCTCACACATTGTAATATTTGATCAAATGCGTTGTTCAACAAGACATGCTTGTACTATAGTTGGACACCAATATAATTGACTAAATTGAGGAATTAGAATATGTTCAATATTTTTATTGCATGAAAATTAAAAGAAATATTACCTTGGTGTTCCAACCACATACCATGCAGGATATAGCATGGGTTGAACTAAGGTAGTTGCTTTATGTTTACTTTATTGTTGCTTTCGAATGCTTGAATAGAAAGATAAATGCATTTCAATTTCCCTTGATAGGTGCACCATTTTTAGAGCAGTTTAAAACTGCCATGTGATGCTAGCTTTAAATGTTGGAGATATTACATTATTTGGTAAATGATAAAGTATCCCTAAATATATATTTGTAAATATTAGATTAGGGAGTATGAGTTATATTTCCCCTAAAGTATGTTTCAGTGTGTGAGAAGAGTACATGTGTCATAAAGTGTGCAAGTGTGAGGGATGTATCATGTAAATCAAAAGTCATATGTATAGGTTTCAAGTATACAAGAGATACATGATATATGACAAGATGTAAATTCAAGAGTCATGAGAGTTTTGTCATATATGAGGAATAGGAAAGGATGCATCTCTCGGATATGTGAGGAGAGCAATAGTCAAGTATTGAAGAGTCATCTTCTAAGGTTATATTATGGAGACAAAGCTCCATGTATTGTATTGGGGAAAATTATAACAAAGATCTTGTATATTTGATCAATAATATTATGAGTTTGTTTATTCATATTATTGTTATTTCATGAATATTATATTCATTGATATTGGTTAGATAGTTGAATGCTCTAATATTGTGATTAATTAACATCCTGGAAATTGGACCTATGAAATAATCTGGTTGAGTTGTCATCATTAAGTATATACACATAGTACCTAACAATTGCCTTCTCTTAGTGTTATATGTGTGATGCAAGCATGCATCAATGTGATGCATGTGAATGCCTTACTTTTTATGCCTATATTTTTGGTGAATATTCCCTAGAACATTATGAATTTTAAAAAGTTTAAAATTAAAAAAATAGAGGAAAATTAAAAAAATTTGACACAAAAAAGAGATACTTGGAAATAAAATAGAGATAAGTGTTAAACTAGGTCACTCTAAAAATTTACAAAGAATCCAAAGATGCTAACAATTTGTTTATATATATTATAATTTATTTTATAGAACCATTTTGTTGAACTTAACCAATCAAGACATCATCTCATGTCTATGCAACAAAAAGTTGTACTATTTTATCAACTTTATCAAGAATATCAAAGGTCTTTGTGTATCACTTATCTAGAACTAGGGTTCTATCTAAAGATATTCATTCTCTTATTTTCTTCTTTTGTGATAGCCAAGCATTCTATCTTCTCATCGATGTTGCTATTGGACATATAACGATGAAATAGAAATAAAAGAAATTAAAAACAAATTATAAAAGATAAATTAGATTTCTAAAATACCTTAAAAACTCAATCTTAAAATTAGGGCATCCATTGTTGGAGGTATTACATTATTTTACCCCATTGTAAATGTTTATTTTTGATAGATTGAAGGAAGGGGTTTTGAAAGGATCCCTAAAACTTTTGCAAAAAACACTACATAAGGAGAGGACCACCAAAAGGGTTCATTAGAGACTATATTTCTAAGACAAAAAAGAGATGGGTCAAAAACTTACAAAAAAGAATTACCAAAAGAGACGACCTCTAGAGGAGGTCATAAGAGATTTTCTCCCTAATATTGAGAGGGGATAGACTAAAGCCATACATTAAGTAAAGGAGACCCTAGATGCCAAGGGACTATTAAAGACTAAGAACAACACCAAAAATGAACTGAGAAGAGTGAGCATGGATGGCCATATTTCTCTGCATCACCAGGACTAGGGGATCCTACTGGACCCTTAGGATTGTCATCATCAAATTTTTTTTTGTATTCTTCTAGAATAACGATGACCTGTTGGATTAGATAGTAGCTCATTTTGGTCGCTCTACCCATGGAACTTATAAGGTCCTTGAGATCTTAGATGTAGCCTTTATTGGTGATGAAAAGCATACACGACTTGTGAGTGGATCTCGAAGGCATGGAGGAGCTACTTTGAGGAGCTACCTTTCAAGTAGAAGACCACAAAAAATTGGAGTTGTATTTTATATTCCATCCTAGCAAGGGAGATTCTTCTGTATCCTCAGGTTCATGTTCAATGACAATTGGAGATTTCCTTTTCCTAGTATGGGATTTGCTATGATTGGATCGACAATAGGCCTCCAACATCACTTTGTGGGTAACTTATTCACCCTTGGATTTAAACTCTAGAATTTGATTGGACTTGGGGGAGGAGGGCTTTCCATCAACTTCATCGTTCATATCATGTTGAGGGTTTCTCTAGTGGCTAGGCCCTGGGGGTTGAGAGTCACCCAAGGGGCTTTCCAATCATGGGATAAAATTTAGCATGACTTTCTAAGACTGCTTATAGAGAATGCCCTATTGTAAATATTTAGATTAGGGTGTGAGTTTATTTTTAATGTATATAGTATGTGTCAAGTTGGTAGGTGTGAACACATGTCATGTATTTAAGTGTATGAGATATCTAGTTAGGAAGTGAAGAGTTTGAGCGATGTGTCAATTTTAGAATTAGAAATTTATATGCAATAATGTGATGCATTGTTTTTATGTAATATGTGAGACTTATTATGTAAGAGGGAATATGAAGAGTTAAATTATCTCAAGATTTTTGAGGAGAACAAAGGTCAAGAGTCATGTAATATGAAGAGTCTCATGTATCTTTATATTAAAGACAAAGCCATGTAAAATGTAACTCAAAGAAGCTTTGCATTTATGCATTGCTTGAGTTTTTCAATAAATATTTTAGTGTGATTTATGTGAGATTGGTGTTCATTTGATATATAGTTGATATATTGATATTGATGTGTTTTATTGATCTTGAAATTATTTAACCTGTGAGAATAATATTATTTTTCTAACATCCATATAATTAGAAATGAAAAATAAATATTGAGTGCTAATGAGAGGAACAAAGGAACCTATCAATGGATTTTTATCTTGAAGTAAATTTGTTTAATCTAGTGAGATCCTTGTGATCCAAGTCCACCTAGGGTTTTATTCAAAAAAAAATCTTTTTCCAAATTTGTTGCCAACTTATTAAAAAATATTTTGGCTGATATAAACATGGTTTTCCTTGGAAGACATCGTAAAATCTAATTTGGTAAGGATAACTAGTTGATTAAGGGTACAATTTGAGTGGCCTAATGGTGGAAAATTTGGAACTATGAATAGAGGCCTAAGGTTTGAATATTGTACACCATGTATACCATGCTTCAATAATTAGAGTATGGTTGCATAACCATATATTGGGTAGAAAGCATCCTCTATGAGGGTTGTCTCATATAGCCTGTGGTCATGTGGATGTTAAAAACCACTTTATCCTTTACCCTTTTACCATGTTGACTTTTATAGTAGTTTCCAAAAGCAAAAGAAATCAACAATTACCTAGAGTTGCTAACAAAGAAATACATATAAAGCAATTCCCATGACATAAAGGAGTGGCTATGGACACAAAATAATCTCACTATAACAAAATAAATTACTTTCTAATTGATAATTAAATGGTTGGTATGATGATGTATTTATATCCAATTACAAATTACCTTTAGGCCAAGGTTAAGTAACTAACCTTTAGATTTAAAAAATATATATTATAAAAATACCTTTAATAAGGTTTATAAGGGCACAAAAGGATTATACATACAATACAATACAAAACTGGTCATGGCTTAAAGTGAAGCTTAACCACCACATATTCAACAATGAAGTATTATCGAGACATCCCTAATCTTCAACACATTTGACATAGTGAAAATCCAATAGATATTTCTAACATAGTAATTCAAAAATAACATAGCGTTTCCATGTTATCTTCAACCAATAGCTTTCCATTCTTTAACTTGCAACTACTGAAAGTGGAGAAATCCTCAAACAAACCTACAAAATAAGTAATAAAAAATAGATAACAAATATCTACATTAAATCAAACACTAATGCACAATCTTGTTTATGCAACATTTCAATCAATGTTTAGGATCATGAACAACCAGATAGGACATCACAAGTCCTAAAATATTTTACCTATTACACTAGGTAGGAATCTATTACCTCATGCCATGCTCATTAGCAAACTGACACACAAGACCTTCTAAAAAACTTCTATGTCTCAATCAACAAGGTCAAATTTGACAAGGAATATTGAGTTCCTTACATATTTTCAAAACACATAATCAATCACAATCAATCAAATGACTTCTTGAAATAATCTAGTAAGAACACAAGACTACCCACTAACTTGATATTTGCAAAATAAATAAGCAATAAAAAAACAAGAAAACTCCATTGCTTTATATTCCTCAAAATTTGATATCCATTTTGGTATCCTGCTTACGTAACTTGCTCATAACCTATTTTGATATCACATATTAGGACTAGTGAGATGCTAGAAAATTGTATTATTAAGAAAATAATACATCTATAGATACAAGACCTATGGTTAGGTGACATAATGATAAATAATGAACTTCATGTGTATTGGAAAAACTTATTAACACTTTATCAAACACTCATGCCAGAGACATAATAATCCTAACATGATGTAATAATCTTAATAGATGCACAAGGTACTAGAGAAAGGGTTCTTTCTATAAAAATCGATGCTTATTTGACCCTTATTGGGAGGAACAAAATTAGTTAGTAGCACAACTTATTTTGTGTTTAAGAAAAAATTATAAATAAACCCTAATTATTTTTGTAATATTGTGCTTGTGATTTACAATATTAAGTTTCTGATTAAGGGATACTTTTGATTTTGGGTATAAACAGGTTTGGATGAGATAAATGAGTATTTTATGTTTTTGACTTTCAGTACAACATGGTTGCTTACAATATTCTATTATCTTTTCCTTGAGATGTGTTGATATGATAAAGAAAATATAGAGTTAAAAAACTAAAGTGATAACATGTGACCACTAAATATTAGAAGTTATTATTCTTTCAATTGATTTAAAAGACTAGATAAGCTAAAGCTTGGTAATGGTAAATTTGTAAGAACCACTCTTAAAACTTATAATGTAGAGTTTGAAAATATTTTTTCTTGTGCATTTTTTATGTAAAAAGGCATTATATTATAGAATTAATAGAATACACTTTACAAATAAAAAATGGATATGTATAAACACGTCATGTGGCTAATGCCATCAACCAAAAAACCACCACTGTCAAAATAGAGCAGCAACCCAAGCAAAAAACTAACAACTAATCAAAATTGACTTATAGAATTGATGGACAATAGAATAAAATGATTACATAATGATAAGAGCAACAAAAAAATAATTCCCACAATGATGAGGATCCATTACATGGGTTTACCCACCACTAGGATCGATTCCCACCCAACATTAACATAAAGAGACTTTAGTGTTGATTCCCTCCCCTATCTAGAAGAAGTGTCAATAACATCTTCCCAACCGCGAGCAACTGATTCTTTGCTAGTATTAATAATTGGAGCTACCAACTTGTCCTAGTCATCAAGTCAAGGATCAAGGAAGAGAGACGTATAGTTAGGTATCCATGGCCATCTCTGTAAGGAGCTATGATAGGATTGGGGGTGATCGATAACACTATTTTGAAACGAACCAAATTTGGGGAGTATCTTGCTCAGGAGGAATCTGATTGACTATGCATTGTGTGTTCCTCCAATGATAAATAAGCTCCTAAGGATGAGTGAGCTCTATGGCCACCTTATTGGCTTGAAATACAATCTAAAAATATATAGATAAAATAATATTAGACTTCTTAAAAACATATATGTGCAAAGAGGAAGAACATTTATCAAAGATACAATCATTTTTGGATTTCCATATGCTAAATATGGCCACCATATGAAAAAAGTGCCACACTTCAAATAAAATAGCTGATAAGGGTAGGAGGTCTCCCAAAATGATATGCTTCCACTCAAACATGGGGTAGGAATAGGGTCTAAGGAAGAAAAAAAATTTGCTCCTAAAGAGAATGAACATGAGCATAGACCCATAAAAGGAAAAAGTATTTAGAATGAAGATAGAAAAGATAATAAGGGTTGGGGATGCCTAAATATCGAAGATGCTTCCCAATAAAAAGCCTTTAGTGGAGAAGACTCCAGGAAAAACAAATAAGGTTGAGTTCTAAGAAAGGAGCCTAGGCGATTTGGAACCTATGCATCCAAACAGGTCGAGGGGAGGAGACATTCCATCGTTGATTGAGATTATCAATCATGGGAAGGCAAGGAGAGAGTCATCCATACACCAATTGGGCCTTGTAATTTCATAACAAAGTGTTTGGATACCATTTCTAGTGCTTCCACCAAGGTTGTTGTGAAAACACAACATTTTTGTATAACATGGAGTTAGGGAGAGCAATCTTAACGAACTCAAAAGTATCCCTATTAGAGTGACTGAGCCTAATTTTGGATTTGAAGTCATCCCAAGGGATCCAATACTTGGTAGGATAAAAAATAAATCAATGATGCATCGTACACATTTATGAAAGAATCTAAGTGTATGAACCCAAGGAAGCTGTGCAAGTGGGGAATCCTAATAGGTGATGATAGGCAACCACAAAAAATTCATATGGTTGATGGAGATGTCAAAAGCTCTGGCTATTCCATCTCAACCAAGGCTTAACACTCTCTAAGGATTCCCAAATGCTCTTGATGATGTAGGATCCTAACACTTTGATAGACACAAGAGCAACAAGGAGGGAAGGGAATCCCATACCCCTCCATCTCTTAAGGTCAAAAGAGGAACCTTCATTGATAAAATATTGAATGAGAATCTTCTTGTCCTCATTTCCTATGAAGGCTCTAATGATCCACTTAACACAAAGGGCCTAACCTCGATGCTAAATATTGAGAATGCCAAGCCCGCCATGGCTTCTAGGAAGAAAACAACACTTCTAAGAAACATGGTGGAATCCCAAACCATTACTGAAAGAGAAATATAAAAAGTCCCATAGAAACTTATCAAGATTATTATAGCAATTCTTGGATAGGACCCAGGAAGAAGAATAATAGACATGGGTAGCCGCAAGATTTTTGAGCAAATGTGAAATTTACCAGCAAGGGAGAGCTTCTTGATGGACAAGTAGGTAATTTTTTATTCCACATTGTTAATGATATACTTCCACAACTTTGGCATTGAATTGTTAATGAAAATATGAATGCCTAAAAAATGAAAGGTTTCCCTCTTCTAGATGATCGTCAACTGATATTGACTAAGTTGATGGGCCATTAGGTCAGGATATTTCCTATGATATTGAGTCTTTATCCATTGAATGGAGGATTCAAAAGCTAAATAAAAAGTGTTTAGGTAGGCAAACACCTGCTAATGACACCTTCCTTAATAAGTGTGAGGAAAGAGTCATAAAAAAAATAACCATTGATCAACTGAGTCTTACATTTGAGGAGAGAAATTCCTCGAATATTTATCTTAGTGTGGTAAGCTAGTAAATAGCCAAACCCCTTAGCAACAAGGACATATAGGGATGACACAAATGGGTAGCCCTATCTAATGGATCAAAAGATTCCAATAGCCAATGAATTGTGTCTGTTAATGGATAAACCAACCAAAGCCTCAATGAACAACATCTCCACAAAACTAATGAAGGAGGGCTTGAAACCAAGAGCTTTAAGCATGGCTAAAATGAATTACCAATCGATCCTATTGTAGGCTTTCTCAAAATAAGTTTTGATGAAAAAGGATTACTGGTTGGAATTGCGAGCCCACTCCATGCCTTTTAGACAACAATAATATTATCAAGGATGAACCTACCTTGAATGAATCCAATTTTCTCTAGATGTACGATAATAAGAAGGAGATGGCATATACGTAAAACGAGGACTTTGGTGGTGATCTTAAAAGAAATATTAAGGAGATTAAAAGACCTCCAATTGGTTATAATTTTTGGATCACTAGCCTTGGGATAAATGATGAGTGTTTTTAATGCTCATCATTTAATTCATTTGTCAAATTCGGGGTAACATCCTAAGGTTATATACGATAGAGACCTTAGAACTACAACTTAAATATCAAGACACTAGATTATCCTAAGAAAGATGGAAATATTTATAGAAAGGAAACTATGTTAATTTGTACACTTGCATAAACTAATTTGTAGAAATTAAAAATGCTAAAATTGAAAGTTACTAAACTACATTTGCTAAAACCTAAATTGCAGAAATGAAATGCTAAAATAAAACTAGATAAACTAGTAATTGAAGCAAAACAATAGAAATAAAATGTTGAAACAAATTAAAAAAACATTGAAGTTATCCAGTTGCAATAAAAATAGAATAATACACAATAAAAAACAAGGGAAAATAGGGGAAATAAACACAATTGAAAATAGGGGAAAACAAACAGATTTAATGTTGAAAATAAATAACATAAAAGAAAACACTAAAAAATGAACCTAAAACTAAGTTAGTACACCTTCCATTGATCCTTAGAGTGGGCCCAATCTTTAGGCTTTGTGAAATATGGAAGGTTGCAAAAGAAAGTAAGTTAACCTACAAAGTCAATCAAATGCATATAGAAAACAGAAATGGTCAAGTTCAGGACAATTTACCAAATATATGTTTTTTTCAATGCATACGTTTCTTTTTTTTTTAACTAAATTTTCAAATGGGTAGACAAGGAGTATTTATAATCAGATAGTCAAATTGTTCTACCTACAATTAGGGGTAAGAATAGAAAACAATTTGTTGTCCCATTTTGATTGCAGTTATTCCTACAATTAACAACTATCTTGTTTAGAATAAAGACAAAGAGATGTTATAGATAGATTCTCTTATTTTTGCTCCTCCAATTGTCATGGAATATATTAGGATATCCTTGAATATGACTCATACCAAATCTGGTCTCTCCAACTTGCCATATTCACCCTTGAAACTAGTCAAAATAGTTCTATCTACAACATGATTTGTCATTTCTAGAATTAAGGTAATGAGTTAGATCAGATAGATTCCTTAATTTTTGCACCTAAAAATGATGTGGAAAGTCTTAGAATAGTCTTGAGGGGTATTCATGCCAAATTTCAACTTGCCAACTCACCATTTCCTCCTTCAAATCAGTCAAACCAATGTTGTTTTCAATGCAGAAAAAACTGTAGTTAAATTTGACTTTTCTAATTTTAGGACAATATATTGAAATGGATGGATTTCCCTATTTTCACTCCTCCATTTATTGTGGAATGCCTTGGAATAGTCCTAGGAAATATTTATGCCAAATACCAACTTTCTAGCTCACCATTTGCACCTTCAAATTGGTCAAACACTAATTTTGGTTTTTGTATGCAAAAAATCCTACAACTGCTCTAGAACATCTGGTTGATTATTTGCTATGTGCAAATGCTTTGGTAATCGATTGCTAGGTCAATATCTAGTGTTTAGATATATTTCTCTTTATCTATTCTATGTTGACAAGGCATTTGGAGCCCCAATTTGATGTCCAACATCTATTTCCTATAATCTTGTAGGTTGTTGCCTTGATGTTCTAGAGCAACCTACAACTTTTTGTTATAAAATTGTAGTTTCTCCGACAAACATGCAATTTGCAAAATTTGACTTTATATTGCCTTAAAAATGCAAAATAAGGACGAGAAACATATTTAAACATGTATGCAAGTTATACTTTCAAACTAATACCCAAGACTTCCACTTCCAATGCTTTCCACTATGCTTTATTACAATTTATTTAATGTTGAAAATATGCAAATAATTACCAAAAAACTGTAGAAAACCTGTCCAAACAACAATATACCATTTTCAACAATTTACTATGTTAACATCAACATTATCATAAATAATAATTAACATACTTGGCATTAACCTATAGTTTTAGGCAAAATGAGCAATTTTTATGTGACATAACACTGAAATAATGAGACATTTTATTGTCTCATCATTCCCCCCTACTTATCCTAATGCATGTCCTCATGCATCCCAATAGGTTATAGCAATATACTCTCTAAATGACATCCTCTATTCCTTCTAATTTCTTCCAACCCAATATGAAATTGTTGAAATGGCTGAAAATGCCAAAAATGCTAAAAATGTTGAAATTGTTGTAATTGCTGAAATTGTTGAAAATGCTGAAAATGCTAAAAATGCTAAAAATGATAAAAATGCTAAAAATATTGAAAATGTTGTAATTGCTAAAAATGATAAAAATGGTAAAAATACTGAAATTCCTAAAAAAATTGAAAATATTTTAATTGTTGTAATTGCTAAAATTGCTCTATTTCAAGTATTTTTGAAACCTTTTTTTCACAACTATTTTTTTCAACATCTGTAATTTCCATCAACTGCAGCTTTCAACAACTATAGTTTTCAACAACTACAGTTTTCAGCTATGTTGTTCCAAATCAAGGGGTATGCACAACGACGAATATTTGTAAATTGAGCAAATATTAGCATTTTTTAAAATGTAAATTGGCAAATTTGGGGGACCCTAGACGTCAACCCTTTCACCAAACATTTTCGAGATAAAAACATTTTAGGTGTTGTTTCATCGTGCGTTGATAATAGTATTACAGATTTTTTTTTAAATTTGCCAGCACTCCCACCTAAATTGAGGACCCTTTTTACCTTCAAATTTCAAAATTATCCTGCCAAATTTGCCAAGTATACCACTATATATAATTAACATGCCAATGATACTTTTTCATTTAAAACATTCAAACTATTAGAAAATTAAGAATTCCATCAAACTTTGATTGTGTGCAAAAACCAGTTGATTCGAAATAAAACTCTTTTTTGCACCAGATCAACTGTCGGACTCTAGTCTACACTTGAAATGACAATCGAACCCTATCAAACTCTTTTCTGCACTAGACCAAATGTCAGACCCTTTTTTTCACTTGAAATGATAGCCGAACCCTATTATGCATGCGAACCGACATTCAAACCCTATTCTACATTTGGACAGACTGTTGAAGCTAGTTCTACACATCGACTGACATTCAAACCCTATTTTGCATTCGAACGGACTATCAAAGCCAGTTCTGCACCCATATCGACTTTTGAACCTTTTTCTACCTAATCATTATTTGCATCCAATTCGTAGTCGAACCTTGTTTTGCACCCTATCCATAGTCGAACCTTGTTTTACACCTGGTCCTAGTCGGGCCTTGCTTTGCACCCTATTCGTAGATGGACCTTGTTTTTCACCCTATCCATATTTGAACCTTATTTTACACCAAGTCCGAGATCGAACCAGTTTTTGCACCCGATTTGAGATTGGATCATATTATGTCGTTCGATTTGTGACCTAATGAGCGATCCATATTTACAAAGGGAAGAAACATCTACTTGTGTCACCGCCCCCCTAGACCCCCCTGACAACACAAGTAGGGGGTGTTTCCCCCTGCACTCCCCCTTCGTGGAGTGGGTCCAAGTACGACTAAAAACAAGACCTTCGAATTATAAAGAGAATCAGACTCCACAGCCAATATCATGTTTTGTACTGTTGGAACAAAATCTGCCTTTGGTTAATTGTATTGCACCTTAGACCTTGCCAACATTGAATAGACGGAGCTAACTTGGGAATATCCGTCTAGTCTCCAGAGTATACTGGTTCCCTTGGGTTGTTTTTAGAGAAAAGGGTACGAAAAGAAGGGAAATATAGCCGAGGCTAGTAGCTTTTCTCACGGTGCATATTGAACAACAACTAAAAATCAAATACACATGTTCCTGCTACAAGATTTATTTATATCCTCAGATGTGAAATGATGATACAATGCAACACTTGAAAAAGGTGGGATTATTAGTAGGGCAGCCTTGAGAAAAAAATATTTTGTACGATCGTCTCAACCTGATATGACTCCTATTTTATGATTTTTTGTAAAATCGTGACCATCCTAAATGGTCACATTCTGCCATGTTATCGTCCTAGATGGTCATAGCCGTGCAAAGCTATAAATAGTAAATTTCATGAAAAATGATTCATTTTCATCATTCGATATGAGAGAAGATCGAGATAGGAAAGAGAAGAGGTAAATTTGTGAAGTGAAGCACTGCCAAAAACCTAGATGATCGATATGATGGACCCATCAGTTGCCTCGATGAGCGAAAAAGTCGATGCTAGGAGAGTAAGGATGAAAATCCTAACTTTTTCATTATTAATAAAATGAACCCAAATTAAAATGAAATAGAAATGAATGGGTGGGATGGGTAGCTTAGGCAAATTAAAAATGGGGTAGTTGATAGGTGGTTGGCTTTGATTGATTTTCATTCTCCTCTCTCTCTTGTTTTTCTTGTGATGTTATTGTTTTTATTTTTTGTGTTTTTTTTTTCTTTTATATGTTTTTTTTATGTGTTTTTGGGACCATCTATGGTTGAGATGGTTCCATTCTATGACTTTATCACTTGATATGGTCATATTTGGATATCATCTCAACTCAAGATGATCACATGTTGTGACCATATCATGTGGATACGGTTGTAGTGGATAGGAATGTCTCAGCTCGAGATGGTCATAGCATGTGATCATCTCGAGTCGAGATGATCCCCAAATACGACCATATCAAGTGATATAGTTATAGAATGGAACACTGTATCACCTCGAGATGGTCATGCTTGGGACTATTTGGGTTTTTTATTAAGTGTTTCACTTGTAGCAGCTTATTAGAGCTCAACATCATTTCATGAACACCTTTAAGGAGGCTCATTTTGTGTTGTCGAATGATGATTGGACATTGTTGAAGGACCTTGGTCTTCAACATATGACTTGACTAGATTTGGTTCACATAGATTAGGCCTACCTGACGACCTTTATTGATAGATAAAATAGTAGGACTAACACTTTTGATCTACCCACCGATGAGGTGATAATCATCGTTGAGAATGTCTATCACATTCTATGGATTTTTATTTAGGGAAATCCCATTGTTACTACCTCGATAGGCCAACAAGAGGTAGTACTTTGACAAGCGTATCATGAGCACTAGAGACATGTGGACTATGATCTAGATAATGGTGGAGTGAGATTGGATATTGGATATGACATTAGATTGCTTACCACTATACATGTAGTTCTTATGTCATTGATGTCTGATTTCATCCTACCAGAATCTTCTAGTTATAGGTTCCCATGGAACCTATTAGGCCTTGTTCAATATTTAGTTGAGCAACCGAGGATCATGACGTGGGGGACTATGCTGCTTGCACAACTTTAAAAGGAGTTGTATGAGATTTGATAGAGGCCAATAGGGCTTAGGATGCAACTTCCTACTATAGGTATGAGATGGGAGAAATTCAATGTGGATAGACCTATTGGGTTATCATGGACCACTCATAAAGACATATTTGATAGGGATATTCCTTACACTATGCAATGGTTGTATGAGCATAAGTGGGGCAAGAGCCACTCCTTTCATGGTATCTTAGAGCACTACACATACTCATGGGATGAACTACAACCAAGACATGTTACATGGAGACCTTAGAGGGGAGCACCAACCTGGACTTAGGAGGGTGAGCATCTTAGGTGGGTGCAACATAGCAAATGGTTGAATAACCACCACAGGATAGAGCATGAGTACTTTTAGTACTCACAAGTGACGTGCTAGCTAGGAGTGATACAAGGAGTGCTTGATGATATAGTGGTATATAGGCAGAGGATGATCAAAACTCAATTGGAATGGCCTTGATATGAGCCTCTAGGGGAGGAGGCAGATGAAACCTTGACTGATCCAACTGCAGAGGACCCAAGCACCATAGTAGAGTATGATTTTTGATGGATCGCTCAACAATCATAAGGAGGTGTAGAGGCTAGATTAGATTGGATAATATAGTAGGGGATAACTAGGATAACAAAGGATTCTCCATATCGATGAGTATGTCACCATGTGGAGAGGGATGTGGGAACATCATCACAAGGAACCATGGAGGGTGCAAAGACACCTTTGGGGACTAATGGGGATGACGGGGTGGATGAGGAGGACACATAGGAGTAGATTACTAATCTAAGAGAGTAGTTCCATATTACTTAGATATAGATGATGGGCAAGGACACAACCTAAAATATGGGAAAAATGATGCATCTAAGTATGATAAACAATATGCATCTATCGCTAATGTCGAATGAGCATCAAAAGGGAAACATGCAAGTAAACATGGCAAGATAACCAAAATGCAATAAATGAAGTAAAATAAAGTTTTCTTCTATTATTTTGATGTATCCTAAACACCGTTACATAAATTTCCCCTTGAGGGCTCTGGATTGATACAATTGTTACAAAAAATGGTGCCCAAGGATCAAATCCTTGTAGTGATTCGGGTGCACTTCCAATGTTCTTCCTCGTACCCACAATTGAAGTGGGTGGGCCTATGATGCTGCCACTTGATTATTTGGTCTTCTAATCTTGTGCTCCTTCCTTATACACTATAGAACCTACACCTACACACAAGGAAACCAAATTCGTTAAATAGCAAGTACGAAATGTGAAACATGCAAAAGAAATACATGCAACTATAGACTAGAAAGTTTAAATATATAATGTGTCTATCTAAAACAACTCCAAATGATCTGAAATAATACATGATTTTGGGAAGATATAATCACAAACAGAAGATAAATTACATCTGATGATGTGGCGAATTTGCAGTACGCTTTCTAAGCATGAAAAAACCAAAACGAGCAATTTTTGACCCTAAACATTTCTAAATTAGATGAAACTTGGATAGAATACATAAAATAATATTTTAATAGGAATAATATGGTTATATTTGCAAAATTGTACACAAATCCCTATGCATCTTTAGATGGACCCCGTAAGCCTGTAAAAACTTAAAAATACAATATCTCACTCAATATAATTCTAAATTACATAAAATTTGGACGGTAGATTCATATCATACACTAGAATAATCCTATTAAAAATAGTATAAAAATAATGCATGAATAGTCTCTCTTCCCTTGCAGGGATGGTCAGTACTGTCACAGACTAGGACATCCTGGGGTGGTACGACCACCAAATCTGATGAATTTTTGAACCAATTCCTTATTTAATTGGTCCAAAAAACTCTCAAGGGTATTGTCATAAAATTTTATGGTGAAATTCACTCAATAGTTTTGGTTTTGGAAGCAAATTACGCCTCTTGGATCACTTGTAAACCTCCTTTTCTAGGTAGATATTCTGAGGGAAAAGGGCACAAAAAGGCGAGGGGAAATCTTAGAAGCACTTCAGTGCTATGTCTCAAAACTCCTCTCTATATTTTGTGTGGAAAATGGATCCACTTTATAGTCAAAGGAGGCTCATGGGCAAAAATGCGTGCAAGGGCATGCATGGAAAGAGGTACCATTTGGCTGATGTAAATGATGTATATGCTAGTACTACCTGATAGGGTGTATGCAAATGTATATATGAACCAATAAATATGAGCATAATATGATATGAGTGTGTGCATGTGCCAGAAGAAATAAGAGGAAGAAAATGAGGAGCAAATAATTGTGTGTGTGTGCCCCTTGCTTGAAGTTTCAACAAGCGAAAAGTCAAGAGGTAAAAAGTGATCAAACAAAGAAGAGAAGAATGTATATCCTCTTCTAAATAAAAGAAAGAAAAATAGAAGTAAGAATCATGCAAAATACAAGAATATACCAAAGGAGAATTGTATTCCTTGACTTTGATGAGAGATGATGGGCATTATAAAAACTTTTCAAAGTCAAGGAAGACAAGAAGAGGAGAGAAGAAGAAAGATGTAGGAGAAAACCAAGAAGAGAATTTGAGGAGAAAAGAAGAAAAATGTATGGGGGTCCTAGGTTGGGGTTTCGCTAGGCATCAGAGCCCTAGTGAGAATGCAATGCATGTGAGCTACAAGCTAACTAGGTATCATCACCTACCATTATCATGAATCCCTAGAAACTATATGAACAAGAAGTTATGAGCAAGAAGTAATGCAAATATGACAATCAATATGTAAGAATAGAATTTCAAGTAATAATGCATAATATGATAGGCAAACGTGCAAAATATGTCAGGAAAACATGTAGTATGACCTAGCTAAATGCATATGCAACATAAAAAACTAATCAAGCATATTTTATTTTTAAATGCATTATATTCATTGGTTCTTTAACCTCTTTACCATCCATAGAAGCAAACCTATAAGCACCTGAGCCAGACTTAGCCATTATGATAAAGGGCACCAACCAATTGGGATCAAACTTACCTCGAAGATCAACACGAGAATTAGTGTTATTTAGATTTTCCTTGAGGATAAGGTCCCCAACCTCAAAATAATAGTTGTGAACTTTCTTAGAATAATATCGTTAGAGCCTACCTAATAGGCTTGAAAATTATCTAAGGCATGAATGCACTTCTCATCCAACATCTTCAATTAGCGCAAATGGTCTGCATGATACTCATCGCTGACCTCAGCATCTTGAAACAAGATGCGTGAAGAAGAAACCTCAAGCTCAAAAGGAAACACTACCTTAGACCCATATACCAAAACATATGGTGAGACCCCCATTCTAGTATACACGCTAGTACGATAGGCCCACAAGGCAAGATAAAGTTGGGTATACTAGTCACGATCGATCTTACTAACCAACTTCTTCAAAATCCTAATAAAGGATTTGTAGGATGCTTCATCTTGTCCATTACTCTGAGGATAATAAGGAGTTGACCATATGTGTTGAATATTGTACTTAGCACAAAGATTACAAACATCCTTGTTCTTGAAAGGAGTGTTGTTGTTAGAAACAATCATTGAAAGAATTCCAAACCTACAAAGAATTTGGTTGAATATGAACTTGGAAACTTGAGTTCCAGTCACCATAGCTAGGGATATGGCTTCAACCCATTTAGTGAAGTACTTTGTCATAGTAATTTTAAACTTGTGACCATCAAATGACACTGGGTTAAATTTCTCAATAATTTCCAATCCCCACATGGAGAATGGCCAAGGGAAAGAGATAATCTGAAGGTCTTGAGAAAGAGCATGAATAATATGATCATGGTGTTGAAACTTTTCATAGTAATTAACATAATCACATGCATCTTTCTCCATGGAATTTCAATAATACCCCATCCGAAGGAGCTTTTTCGCAATAGCATTATCGGTAAATGTGTTGGACATTTTGAGTTCATTTAGTTATCATTTATGTCAAGGTGAGAAGTTGTCATTTATGTCAAGTGAACACATGAAGATGTTATTAACACCATGGAGTACACCATCATTGAAGCCAGGAGAAATACAAAGAGTTGAAGAAAAGTTGTCAAAATATTGGTTTATAAGGGTTTCTATTAAAACCATGGTGTCAAATTAAAAGGTTTTTATTAAAACCATTATAAGGATATAAAGGCTTCATTAAACATCATAATGGTAGAATTAAGGTTTTTATTAAAAATCATGGTGGCATAATAATTTTCATCAAATCAGTGAAGAGCAAATGAAGGTTTAAATTTTACCTAAATGAGGCTTTAATTTTTATTAAAGTCAAAGGTTTATAAATATAATTTATAAAATTTAGATTCTCTTAGAATTTAAATTATTTATAAATTAGAAAGGTTGTAAGAAGCGTCTATGTCATTGAATATTATGAAGCATCGACGTCTAAGCCATATGGTGAAATCATGTATAAATAATAAGCCAAAGGGAAATTCAAACTTACCCCTCTTTGATTTGATTTTCATGTGACCGAGCTAAAAGTAATTTGTGCAATCGTTGATCATTGAGGAAGAAGACAAAGAGTTCATTTATATTTTAGTGCCATGAAGAAGATGAAAAGGGAGAGCGTAATATCTGAACCACATTGGATGGAGTGGTCCATTGGCAGTGTGCATTTTGTGAGAGTGTTTGGAGTGGAAGAGTCCACAATCGATTCGCGTAGAGTTGGAGTGTTTGTCTTGAGCGCCAAGGGGAAAGGTTTTTTTGCATGCACTCGTTCTAATTTCCAGACTTAGGATAAAGAGCATGAAGTGCTCTTAAGGTTTCAAATGTGCATCTCGCACATGTGGTGGGCAAGCTCGTGGCTAGGGCACACGAGGAGGTAGTGATTGGGAGTTTGAATCCCATAAGTGGAAAAGGTATTTTTGATTAAAATAAAATTTATTTGCCTAAAGTATTATTTGGAGTTATAAGGGTATATGAAAGGTTGTTTGCTTGGTTCATGTTGTTAGAATTATAAGGAAAGTTAATTTAATTTATGTCAAAGTATTTCTTGCCACTAAATTTAATTAAAGGTTTTGAGTTAATTTTTGGTGGATGATAAATTTATATTAGTTGGGAGATTATAAGGTGTTATTGGAAAAATATTTGATGTATGATGATGGTTGTTTTTATAGTTTGAGTGATAAGGTGTAATTGAGTTTTTGCATTACATTGTGAGTTTGGCATAGAAGTGTTTGTGGTTGTGACAGGTTTATGATATCCTTTCATCATCAAGAAAAAGGTATGAGAACATTCTTCCATAGTTGAATTGATTGATTTGTTTTCTAAAAAATAAGTTTGGAGTGAAAATAACTTGATTAGGGTTTTCCTATTGAGTGTGTTGAGTTAATGCTTCAAGGTTTTCTGGAATAAAGAATTGTTGTTAAACCTTGTTTGATAAGCATTGTTGTTGAAGTGAGTTATTGAGTGAAGAACTTGAACTAGGGCATGAGTATCATTGTTATGAGAGAGTTGGTTTATAAGCATTGTTGTTGAAGTGAGTTATTGAGTGAAGAACTTGAACTAGGTTTTGCAAAGAACATGAGTATCATTGTTATGTGAGAGTTTTTTATAAGCATTGTTGTTGAAGTGAGTTATTGAGTGAAGAACTTGAACTAGGGTTTGCAAATATCATGAGTATCATTGTTATGTGAGATTTGTTGTTGAGCATTGTTGGAAATATTTTGAGTTGGTGTTTATAATCTTGGACTAGGGTTTGAGAGAGAGGATTATTTCATTGAGTGATTGGTTGAGTAGAGTTGATTGAACCTAGTCAAGTGGGAGTGTGAAGTGATTGTTCAAGTTCCATAAAACAAACTATTATATATTCTAAATTGAGTTGAGAAAGTAATTGAGCATTGAGTTGAATTTGAAGCATATTGAGTCTCTAAAAATTCTCCTTATGTTTCTAAGAGAGTGATTGAAAGTAATTGAGCATATTTGAGGCAAGTCTTTGAGGAGACTTGTGGACTGATTTTTGTGTGAGCTTTTGTGGAAGCTTACAATACATATTGGACAAGTTCTATGTGGACTTGTTGAGCATATTGGACAAGTTTTGTGTGGACTTGTTGAGTAGATTTGAGCAAGTTCTATGTGGACTTGTTGAGCATATTGGACAAGTTCTATGTGGACTTGTTGAGCAGATTTGAGCAAGTTCTGTGTGGACTTATTGAGCAAATTTGAGCAAGTTCTATGTGGACTTGTTGAGCAGATTAGACAAGTTCTGTGTGGAATTGTTGAGTAGTTTTGAGCAAGTTCTGTGTGGACCTATTGAGAAAATTGGACCAGTTCTGTGTGAACTTGTTGAGAAGATTTGAGCAAGTTCTATGTGGACTTATTGAGCGAATTTGAGAAAGTTCTATGTGGATTTTTTGAGCATATTGGACAAGTTCTGTGCAGACTTGTTGAGCATATTTGAGCAAGTTTTGTGTGGACTTGTTGAGCATATTGGAAAAATTTTGTGTGGACTTGTTGAGCAGATTTGAGCAAGTTTTGTGTGGATTTGTTGAGCAGATTAGATATGTTCTGTGTGGACTTGTTGAGAATATTTGAGCAAGTTTTGTGTGGACTTGTTGAGTATATTTAAGCAAGTTCTATGTGGACTTGTTGAGCATATTGGACAAGTTCTATGTGGACTTGTTGAGCAAATTTGAGCAAGTTCTGTGTGGACTTATTAAGCAGATTTAAGCAAGTTTTGTGTGGACTTGTTGAGCAAGATTTGAGGATAGAGTTCAGTGTAGATTTGAGGATAGAGTTTACTGTATATTTGAGGATAGATTTATGCTAGACTAGAGATAGATATTGAGCAGATATGTGCTAGATAGAAGTACTATGTTTAGTACAGATTTGAGATAGAAATTTGGAGGTGACAGATCAAAGAGGACATTAGTCTCTAGTGGATAGATATCCATTATGAAGAACATGTGCTTATACTGAGAGGGGGGTGAAAAGTATAACATAAACCTTTTTCCCAAATAGTACCATCAACATTAATGAAACAATAAACATCACACAAAACATCACACACATGAGAGACATCATTTTAACGTGGTTCACCCAATGTGGGCTACCTCCACAGAAAAATATTTCTTCTAAATATTTCTCAAATAATCTCTTGGGACTCCTTCCCAAATTACAATGTTTATGGATCTCTATCCAAAGGAGATGTTGATCCCCTAATCTCAAGTTCGTGGATCTCTTCCACAGGAGAACTCTTTCCCCTTCTACTCTGGCTAGTGATCTTCTAGAAGACTCTGTCTCTATGTTGCACTGATTGGTGGATCTCTTTCCACTTGAAGACTCCTCACTCAGATCTATCTTCAATTGTCCTATTGTGTAATTTTTCTCAATATCTTGTACTAAACACAGTACAGTCGGTCTAGTACAATTCTGCTCAATAGGTTCACATAGAACCTGCTCAGTAATCTGCTCAATAGGTTCACATAGAACCTACTCAAATCTTCTCAATAGGTCCACATAAAACCTACTCAAATCTTCTCAATAGGTCCACACAAATCTCAAATTCTCAATATGTCACTTCAATAGGTCCACATAACCTGCTCAAATCTGCTCAATAGGTCCACATAACCTCAAATCTCTCAATAAGGTCCACTTGGTCCAAATCTGCTCAACAAGTCCTCTCTAGGACTTGCTCAAATCTGCATAGCAAGCTTTCACAAAATCTTACTCAAATCAGTCCACAAGCCTTCTCAAAGACTTGTCTCAAATCACATAGAATCATAAAGAGAATTGTTAGAGACTCAATATGTTCTAAGCTCAATGTTCAATCAATATCTCAATTCAATATCATAGAAGCATAAAGAGAATTGTTAGAGACTCAATATGTTCTATACTCAAATCCCAATCTCAACTCAAATCAATCTGATCATAAAGAGAATTTTTATTCTTAAATCTCAATCTCAACTCAAATCAGAATATGAAATAGTTTGTTTCTAGGAACTTGAACAACCACATGCATCCACTTGACTAGGCTTAAATCAACTCAACTCAACCAATCACCTCAAGGAACAATCCTTTCTCACAAACCCTAGTCCAAGCATGTATTTAACCAACTCAAAATGTTTCCAACAATGCTCAATCACAAATCTCACATAACAATTATACTCATGTTCTTCTCTAACTCAAGTTCAAGTTCATTTCACAATCAATGGGCTTCAACAACAATGCTTCTAAAACAAGGTTTAATTACAACTCACAAACCAGAAAACCTTGAAGCATTAAACCAACAACTCTCAAAAATGGAAACCACAATCAATCCTTTTCTCTCCAAAGATATTTTAGAAATCAACCACCATAAACAATCAATAGGAGAATGTGCCCATACCTTTTTGATGCCAAGGAGTTGTCCACAAAATCTGCCACACTTAAACACAACTTTCCTTTCCAATCTCAATAAGGGTTAGTGGACTTCAAATAATCACAATATAAAGCATAACTCAATTTACACCCTTTTTACTCCAACTAAATAAACACATCCACCAAAGTCCCTTTTTAATAAAACCCTTATCAAAATAACAATCAATAAGCCTTTCAAAAATACTTTAAAACAACTCCTTATTTCTCCTAAATTCAATTCTTAATAACCATCAAATAAATCATTAAACCCCTCAAGTTTTGCAATAATCAATACAACCCAAATAACAAAGCTTAATTAAAACTTTAATTTCCACTAACCACCTTATAACTCCAACCTTAGGGCTAAATAAAATTAAATTAATGCAAAACGTAATTACCTCCTCAAGGGGATTCGAACCCCCGACTTGCCCACACTGCAAGCATCTTAGCCACGGCTAAGATTCCACATGAGCTAGCCGCTCGTTGGAAAGGGAAAGGCACAACGTGCCTTATGCCCTTCTCCACCTTTCGCAAAACCAAAGGCACCGAAGCGCTTCTCTCATGCTTTCCAAAAAATGTAGTCAAGGGGATTCGATCCTTGGCATTTTTGTCTACCCCGCGCCTTAGCCAAGGCCCACTTGCCAATGCGCCATGCTACCCATGACGTTTGTTTCTCCGAACGTAGTCTGTGTTATTCATTGCCTCACTTCTCAAGAATTTTGCACGAGCTCATAAACGATTCGATAGCCAACACTTTTATTACACGAGCAAGGATAAAATAATAATCAATTGAAGCCCCCTTTATATAGTCCTTTAATCATATCGAAGATGTCGATGGAAATACCTTTTTTATTTGCTTGATGACGTCGACGGGAAACTTGCACGTTTAGTTTTAAATTTTGAATTCAAATTTTAAATAATTAAAATTTAAACCAAATATTAAAACTTAAATATCTCCATCATCGGGGCACCTTTTTCGATGAAACGAAAGCCCAACTTGGGTTTTAAGAAAAACCCAGATCAAATATGCTATCCATGGTTTTAAATAAAACCTTTTATTTTTCCTATCTTGGTTTTCACAAAAACCCTTCATTGATCCTTTTGACATTAAATGATCTTTTGACATCAATGACAACATATTAGCTTAGGGACTCAAAATGTCCAACAATCTCCCCCTTTGTCATTGATGGCAACCCAAATCCTTTTACTAAAATCTGACCTTCTTTTTTGCTCCCCCTGGGACTTTTCTCCCCCTGGCTCAATGCTCTCTTAGATATCAAAACTCTCCTCATATCAAAAACTCTCCCCAAAATACACAAATCTCTCCCCCTTTGACATCAATGGCAAAGGGTCACCTTTGGGGCTCGGGGCTAAGAATTAAGCCTCTTAGCTTAGCCCCTCCCCCACCTCCACATGAGGTGGTTAATTCTGGGGTGGGAGTCTCACTCCCAATTTACCTCGGAGATACTCAAATGTCTCCTTTGAGAGTGGTTTAGTGAAAATATCTGCTATTTGTTCCTTTGTAGTGACATACTCCAATCTGACCTATTTATCTGACACTTGTTCTCTCAAAAAATGATACTTAATCAGAATATGCTTCATCCTGGAGTGCATTACCGGATTCTTTGAGATACATATGGCACTGGTATTGTCACAAAGTATAGGAATGGGCTGATCATGCTTTATCCTGAAGTCTTCTAAAGTTCTCTTCATCCATAACACCTGTGTACAACTGGCTACTGCTACAATATATTCTGCCTCTACTGTAGATAGTGATACTGAAACCTGCTTCTTACTTAACCAGGAGACTAGACTTTCTCCAAGAAAGAAGGCTCCTCCACTTGTGCTTTTTTTGTCATCAATACTGCTAGCCCAGTCTGCATCTATATATGTTGTGAGTGAGAACCTATCACTTTTGGGATACCAAAGCCCAAAATCCATAGTTCCTTTTAGATACCTAAAAATTCTTTTTATTGCTGCTACATGTGTTTCCTTGGGTGTTGCTTGAAATCTTGCCACTAATCCCACTGACTGTACTATATCTGGTCTTGTAGCTATGACATATAGTAAGCTGCCAATCATGGATCTGTATAGTCTCTGATCTGCCTCTGGAGATTCATCATCCTTACTCAACTTGCACCCTGTGATCATAGGAGTACTTACTGGTTTGCAATCTTCTAACCTGAATTTTTTCAGCATCTCCTTGATGTACTTGGTTTGAGAAAGGAACACTCCCTTTCCTGATTGTGAAATATGAAGACCAAGAAAGAAAGATAATTCACCAAGCATAGACATCTCAAATTCATTTTGCATACTCTTAGAAAATTCTTTGCACATCTTGTCATTGTTTCCTCCAAAAATTATGTCATCAACATAAACAACCACTATTAGAAGATCATTTCCTTCATTTCTGATATACAAGTTACTATCTGCTATTCCTTTCCTGAATCCCTGTTCCTGTAGATACTTATCCAATCTTGAGTACCATGCTCTGGGAGCCTGTTTTAAACCATACAATACCTTTTTCAATCTGCATACCTGCTCTGGTGTATCTGTTAGTATGAATCCCTCTGGTTGTTCAATGTAGACCTCTTCTTCTAGAACCCCGTTTAGAAAAGCTGACTTGACATCCATCTGATATACCTTGAAATTTTTGAAACTTGCAAAAGCTAAAAACATCCTTATAGCCTCAATTCATGCAACTGGAGCAAATGTTTCATCAAAATCAATTCCTTCCACTTGTGCATAACCTTTGCATACTAACCTTGCTTTGTTTCTGACCACTTGTCCATCTTCATTTAACTTATTTCTGAAAACCCATTTTGTACCAATCACATTTTTGTCTTTGGGCCATGGAACAAGTTCCCAAGTTTTGCTCTTTTCTATCTGATCCAATTCCTCATTCATTGCTTTAATCCAAAATTCATCTTCACTAGCCTGAGTGAAATTTTTTGGCTCAATTTTAGATAACAAAGAAAGATTTGCTTGCTGAGATGGTTTTATTATTCTTCTTCTTGTCTGTATTTCATCTGGATCCCCGATGATCTGATATTTTGGGTGATGTTTCTGTACATACCTGGAAGGAGTCTTAGGAAGAAGCCTTTGCATTTCTTCTTCATCATTATCTGATTCCTCACAAAATTCTTCTGGACAACATCCATCTTCTTGGTATACAGTTTGCTGAATTGATTCTCTGGAATCTATTTTTTTGTCAATTGTTACATTCATACTTTCTACCATAGTGTGAGTTCTTTTGTTGTAACATCTGTAAGCCTTGATTTTTGTAGAGTAACCAAGAAAAATTCCCTCATCACATCTAGGATCAAATTTACCCAAATTTTGATCTTCCCGTATTATGTAGCATTTGCTTCCAAAAATCTTGAAATATTTTACAGTAGCAGGTCTTCCTTTCCAAATCTCATAGGGAGTTTTGTGATGATTTACCCTTAATTGAGCCCTAGTAATTATGTATATAGTTGTAGATACTGCTTCTTTCCAAAACCCATCTGACAACTTAGATTCATTTAACATAGCTCTAGCCATGTTTTCAACAGTCCTGTTCTTTCTTTCAACTACTCCATTTTGTTGGGGAGTTCTTGCTGCTGAGTATTCCCTCTTAATTCCATGTTGTTCACAGAATTCTATGAATTCATTTGATGTGAATTCTCCTCCTCTATCGGATCGAAGACATTTAATCATTTTACCTATTTCATTTTCAACCAACTTTTTGAATGCCTTAAATTTCTCAAAAGCCTCTGACTTCTCTTTCAAAAAAGTTACCCAAACCATTCTGGAATAGTCATCTATAAACAACATGAAGTAGCTCTCACCCTGAAGACTTTGTGTTCTGGTAGGACCACATAAGTCAGTGTGTATTAGACTCAAAGGCTCAGAAGTCATATAGCCTTTTGGTTTGTAAGTTGTCCTAGTTTGCTTTCCATGTTGACACGGTCCACAAATTGTATTTTGTGGTCTCCTTATTTTGGGTAAATCTCTAACTGCTTGTTTATTGCTTATGCTGACTATGTTGTCAAAATTCAAATGACCCAACCTTCTATGCCACAACCAACTCTCATCATCTTGTGACATAAAGCACTTTTCCCCTTTGATTTCATTCAACATGTATAAGTTGTTTGGGGTCCTTTTTGCATTTGCAATAATTCTTCTTGTTTCTATTTTTCTTATCTCACATCTATCTGGATGAAAGGTGACCATGTATCCTTGATCACAAAGTTGACTTATACTCAGAAGATTGTGTTTTAACCCTTTGACATACAAAACATTCTCTGTTTTTGTTTTTCCATTGTCTAGACTTAGAGTACCTTTTCCAACAATTTTTGTTGATCCATTATCACCAAAACTTACTGATCCTCTATTTGTTTCCTTTAGAATGATGAACTTGTCTTTGTCTCCTGTCATGTGACTAGAGCAACCACTGTCCAGATACCATTGTTCATTTTTATCTTGAGCATGCAGGGTTGTTTGAACTAACATAGAATTTGCCCTAACATTCTTCCTAGTTGTTGGAATAACTTTTCTAGATTCTGGAAATGTCATTTTACACCACCTAGCCTTGTGTCCAAAGTTATTGCATTTGTAACATATAACATCATCATCCATGAGAAGTGCAAAGGAATTGAAATTTCTATTGTAACCAACATGATGAGTACAGTGAGCAGCTCTATGTCCATATTTATTGCAAGAAAAACAATGACCATGGAAGAAGTTATGTAACCTATTTGGAGACCTTGGATATTGTGATGAAGTCATCTTCCTTTTGTGATTAACCTTTATCCAGGGTTCTTCTTTGCTTTCTTCTTTTCTGATGTCCTTTGCTTGCTTTTCTTTGTTTGATGTTTCTACCTTTTGGAAGCTTGATTCCTCTTTCTGCTTTTCATATTCTATTTCCTGTAGTAACTTAGTTTTTTCAATTTTACTCCTTAGGAGAACAATTTCTGCTTCCAATCCTCCACATTCTGTTTCTTTGGATTTCAATAGATATGTCATATCTTGCTCAATATTTCTTCCTTCTTCCACCTTGATCTTGAGTTCTGTGAGATTCTGAAAGAACTCCTCTCTCGCTTCTTCATCTTTCTGAATTTGTTCTTTCAGGCTTGAATTTTCTTCTCTAAGTCTTTCCAATTTTTTGAGAGTCGAGAAGAACTCTTCTTTAATATCAAACATAGTCTCTTCTTCACTTTTTGAAGTTGTGTGTGCTTCTAGAGGATCCTCTTCCAAGTTGTTAGACTCTTCACGGAGAGACCGACTCTGATACCAATTGAAGAACATGTGCTTATACTGAGAGGGGGTGAACAGTATAACATAAACCTTTTTCCCAAATAGTACCATCAACATTAATGAAATAATAAACATCACACAAAACATCACACACATGAGAGACATCATTTTAACGTGGTTCACCCAATGTGGGCTACCTCCATAGAAAAATATTTCTTCTAAATATTTCTCAAATAATCTCTTGGGACTCCTTCCCAAATTACAATGTTTATGGATCTCTGTCCAAAGGAGATGTTGATCCCCTAATCTCAAGTTTATGGATCTCTTCCATAGGAGAACTCTTTCCCCTTCTTCTCTGGCTAGTGATCTTCTAGAAGACTCTGTCTCTATGTTGCATTGACTAGTGGATCTCTTTCCACTTGAAGACTCCTCACTCAGATCTATCTTCAATTGTCTTGGTTATTGGATCTCTATCCACTGAGACTCTATCCTCTATACTCTATCACCTCCAAATCTCTATCTCAATACTATACCAAACATAGTTCAGTCGGTCTAGCACAGTTCTGCTCAATCTCTTGTACTAAACATAGTACAGTCGATCTAGTACAATTTTTCTCAATAGGTTCACACAGAACCTGCTCAAATATGCTCAATAGGTTCACACAAAACCTGCTCAAATCTGCTCAATAGGTCCACATAGAACCTGCTCAAATTTGCTCAACAGGTCCACATAAATCATCAACCTGCTCAAATCTACTCAATAGATCCACATAGAACCTACTCAAATCTGCTCAACAGGTCCACATAGAACCTATCCAAATATGCTCAATAAGTCCTCTCTAGGACTTGCTCAAATCTGCATAGCAAGCTTTCACAAAATCTTACTCAAATCAGTCCACAAGCCTTCTCAAAGACTTGTCTCAAATCACATAGAATCATAAAGAGAATTGTTAGAGACTCAATATGTTCTAAGCTCAATGTTCAATCAATATCTCAATTCAATCTCATAGAAGCATAAAGAGAATTGTTAGAGACTCAATATGTTCTATACTCAAATCCCAATCTCAACTCAAATCAATCTCATCTCAAATCAGAATATGAAATAGTTTGTTTCTAGGAACTTGAACAACCACATGCATCCACTTGACTAGGCTTAAATCAACTCAACTCAACCAATCACCTCAAGGAACAATCCTTTCTCACAAACCCTAGTCCAAGCATGTATTTAACCAACTCAAAATGTTTCCAACAATGCTCAATCACAAATCTCACATAACAATTATACTCATGTTCTTCTCTAACTCAAGTTCAAGTTCATTTCACAATCAATGGGCTTCAACAACAATGCTTCTAAAACAAGGTTTAATTACAACTCACAAACCAGAAAAACCTTGAAGCATTAAACCAACAACTCTCAAAAATGGAAACCACAATCAATCCTTTTCTCTCCAAAGATATTTCAGAAATCAACCACCATAAACAATCAATAGGAGAATGTGCCCATACCTTTTTGATGCCAAGGAGTTGTCCACAAAATCTGCCACACTTAAACACAACTTTCCTTTCCAATCTCAATAAGGGTTAGTGGACTTCAAATAATCACAATATAAAGCATAACTCAATTTACACCCTTTTTACTCCAACTAAATAAACACATCCACCAAAGTCCCTTTTTAATAAAACCCTTATCAAAATAACAATCAATAAGCCTTTCAAAAATACTTTAAAACAACTCCTTATTTCTCCTAAATTCAATTCTTAATAACCATCAAATAAATCATTAAACCCCTCAAGTTTTGCAATAATCAATACAACCCAAATAACAAAGCTTAATTAAAACTTTAATTTCCACTAACCACCTTATAACTCCAACCTTAGGGCTAAATAAAATTAAATTAATGCAAAACGTAATTACCTCCTCAAGGGGATTCGAACCCCCAACTTGCCCACACCGTGAGCGTCTTAGCCATGGCTAAGATTCCACACGAGCTAGCCGCTCATTGGAAAGGGAAAGGCACAACGTGCCTTATGCCCTTCTCCACCTTCCGCAAAACCAAAGGCGCCAAAGCGCTTCTCTCACGCTTTCCAAAAAACACAGTCAAGGGGATTCGATCCTCGGTGTTTTCATCTGCCCCGCACCTTAGCCAAGGCCCACTTGCCAATGCACCACGCTGCCCATGACGTTTGTTTCTCCGAACACAGTCTGTGTTATTCACTGCCTCACTTCTCAAGAATTTCGCACGAGCTCATAAACGATTCGATAGCCAACACTTTGATTGCACGAGCAAGGATAAAATAATAATCAATTGAAGCCCCCTTTATATAGTCCTTTAATCATATCGAAGACGTCGATGGAAATATGACTTTTTATTTGCTTGATGACGTCGACGAGAAACTTGCATATTTAGTTTTAAATTTGAATTCAAATTTTAAATAATTAAAATTTAAACCAAATATTAAAACTTAAATATCTCCATCATCGGGGCACCTTTTTCGATGAAACGAAAGCCCAACTTGGGTTTTAAGAAAAACCCAGATCAAATCTGTTGTCCATGGTTTTAAATAAAACCTTTTATTTTTTCTATCTTGGTTTTCACAAAAACCCTTCATTGATCCTTTTGACATTAAATGATCTTTTGACATCAATGACAACATATTAGCTTAGGGACTCAAAATGTCCAACACATAAGCCAGGGTAGTGAGTACAGGTCTTCTGAGTGGGGACAAGAGTCTTCAGTGGGGAGATATCCACAAGCCAGTGTAGTGGAGACAGTATTCTTCTAGAGGATCACCAGCCAAAGCAGAGGAGAAGGAGTTATCCTGTGGATAGAGATCCATGAACTTGATTTAGGGGATTGGTGACTCCATTGGACAAAGATCCATAAACATTGTAATAGGGAAAGGATTCCCAAGAGATTGATTGAGAAAATTTTAGTGAAATATTTTCTTCGTGGAGTAGCCCACATTGGGTGAACCACGTAAATTGTGGTGTCTCTATTGTGTGTGGTGATTTGTGCATTGCTTTGATTACTTCTATTGATATTGCTATCTTTACATTGCATAATATTGATTGGGAAAGAAAAGTAAAAAGTGGTCTTATATTGTTCACCCCCCTCTCAGTATAAGCTTGTGTTCTTCAAAATGGCCTCTACATGAACCTTCATGACCATCACTAAGAGAAATTTGGGCTTCATCAAAGTTAAGACATCGCAATAGGATACCTTCAAAAGAATATTGATACAAAGTATTTCCAATTATAACAAATTGGCTTACTTTTTTGCGTAATAACTTACGTTGATTGTGATCTAAATAATTAAGCATTGATCCATCTTTAAGGAAATTACATATGTCATTATAACATGGTTCAAGTGGGGAATCTTCGATGGTCAAACAATTTAGGGAAACAGAACAAGAACTTAAAGATGCAGGTTATTGAATTTGTCGAATGATAATCGAATCTTGATCATATTCCAACTCCAAAGGGAACAAATATGTAGTAACAACCATGGCATCCGCATGGCAGTTTGAGGATTCTAGGGATAGACTCTATGGTTACTTGCTCAAAAGAAGATAAATTGGTAACAATATCCTTGTATGGTTTAATTTTATTATGTTGAGTCTAATAAACATTGTTGATCTGATTAACCACAAGTTGATTCATCAAATACCGAAAGGACCCTAACCTACAAAGCTAAGGCTGCTCTAAGACCAAGGATCAAAGCTTCATATTCTACAATGTTATTCGTGGAAGAAAAATGAATCTTGAAGGAGTAGGGGATGAGCTATTTTTATGGCATAACCATAATTACTCCAGCTCTAGCGTCCTTCATGCATCGATCTCCATCAAAAAACAAATTCTAAGACTCAGACTTTTCAATTTCAATACAAGCACTCATCGAGAAACTCAACAACTATAGGATGGGTAGCTATGATACTCATGATATTTCACAAACCCAAGTTCAAGATAGTTCACATAACAATGATACTCATGATCTCTCACAAACCTTAATCATGCACATGAAGGCTCACTCACTATTTCCAACAATGCTTATCAAACAAGGTTTCTAGCAACAATCTTCATTCCAAAAAAACCTTCATCAGTCAATATTGGATGTCTCAAAACCAAAATCAACAATGTTTATCAAACAATCCTTTTCACTCCAACTTATCATTCACAAAATCCAATCCAATAATATTTTACTCACAAGGAAGATGTGCCCATACCTTTTGTTTTGATGGAGATATGTCTTCAAAACCTGTCTTAAACTTTCTTTGCCAATATCAAGGTTAGGTAGCCACAACTTATTTCAAGATCTCCACAAAATAATTTTCCCAATAATTATTTTGCCATACAAAATATCAACTCTCTTAGTACACCTTATAATCTCCAAAATTACATAATATAAGTCCACATTTTCATTATAACAAAATACACAACAATTTCCTTTATACACATTATAATCTCCAAACTTATAAAATATATTTCAATCATCAAAAATCAAAATAAAATATTTTAATTTTATTTACATTATAAATCCCTCAAACACTTATAACTACCTTCTAGAATTCACAAAACCCTTTAAGCACTTTTTTGAATTTTAAAAAAACTTTGGAGAAATAAAAATGTGCATAGCATACCTCTCAACAATTTTATCCACAAAATGTTTTCGACGTGATTTGAACACACAACATAGCTTCTCCAATGCCCTAGCCTCAAGATAGGCTACCAAGTGGGCTACGTGCCCACATAGGACCCTTGGTGCACGTTTCTCATCTTATCCTCCTCTTGAAAGCACCCCAAAAAAAATGAAGGCCTCTTGCATGCAAAACGTCAATCACGTGGATCGAACCCGCGATCCCTTTATTGCAAGCCTAAACACTCTCTCAAATGCCACCTACGCTATCTATTATTGATGTATTTCTCTATCCATGATGCTACCTTTATTTACTTCGTCTACCACCAAAGCTTTGAAATGTGAACTCTCTTCTTCCAACATATACAATGCATGATTTCTTTTTATTCCAAGGTGTATATCATTAATCGAGGAGTTTAGGAAATGAGATTTATTTCCTATAAATACACATGCTCCTTTGTCTTTCACACATTGACAAATTTTAAATTGAAAATTTGAAATAGATTTTAAATATTAAATTTAAACCTTTGTCTCCATAATTAATTTAAATTAAAATTTTAATCAAAGATTAAAATATTTTAATTTAAATTAAATCCTTTGTAAACTGCTCATGGGTTTTTTAACTTGAACCTTGTTCTTCTTCACCTTGTTATGTGGTCCGAAATATTATAATAATATAATATTATTATTTAATTCAAACTTGCTTCGCCTTCCTCGGGTCTTCATCCTTTGGGCCTTTTTAGGCATATAATATTAAAAATAAATATTATATCCTATTCCTTTTCAAGACCTTGCTTTTGGAAAAACCACTTGATGTCCTTAATTATGATGAAACTGAACCAATATTCTTTTGACATCAATGACAACAAAACTACTCAAAATTTCCAAAAATCTCCCCCTTTGTCATTGATGGCAACCCCTTTATTTTTACCATTTCTTTTTCTTTTTCAAAAGCTACTTTCCTTGAGAAACTACTCCCCCTGACTGAATGCTCTCCCCCTAAATCAAATCTCTCCCCCTTTGTCATCAATGGCAAAGGGTCACCTTTGGGGCTCGGGGCTAAGAATTAGACTCTTAGCTTAGGCCCTCCCCCACCTCCTCTTGAGGTAGTTAATTCTAGTGTGGGATTATTTATACTCCAAAAAAACACTAATCTTTACCTTTGTCCACTTTCTTTCTTAACTAATCCTTTTGATTCTTCTAACTATTCCTGTTCTTACTTGTTTCTAGAATTTTTTCTGTACACCACTTTTTTGTATGCCCATCATTATTGCACTTCTAACACTTGATGTTGTTATTCCTTTGAGGTACAACTATCTTGAAGTTTATTTTGGTGAAGCCATACCTATTTCTATCATGAACCCTACAATTAACTACTTTGTGACCAAATTGATTACAAGAGTAGCAATACCCTTGAAAGAGATACTTGTTTCTGAAGTTCCCATATTTTTGTATTTCATGTGTCCTACACTGTGTAGCCTTGTACCTAAACCTATGATATGTGAAGCATCATCCATTGAAACTACCTTGCCTTGACCTCATTGGTCTCTTAGTCTCTTTTAACTTGTGTTATTTCCTATTCCATCTGTTCCTCATTTGTGCATTGTTCCTTTTCCTGTTGAACTCTTTATTGTCCATATCATCCTCAGAAGTCTCACTTTCTCTTACACTATTCTTCTGAAGCTTCTTCTTCTTCAGAGATTGAGATTGACTCCTCTCCTTGTTTTCTTTGTTCCTATTCAAATCCAAAACTTGTTTTATTTGATGAACGTCTCTATACCTTGAAAATCTTTTCTATGGTTTTTGACCTCTTCCCAAACTTGTGTAGCTTATATTTAGACTATTTTACTTCCTTCCTTAGTGAAGCTACTTTTTGCTCTAACCTTTGACATTCTAAAACCTTAGCTTGTAACTTCTCTTTAAATCTCCTTGTCTTAGTTATTGAGTTGGTTATATCCTCTATAAGCTTTCCTTTCTCTTCATCAGATTCATGAAATTTAAGCTTGAGTTTTGAGTTTTTCTTTCTTACCTCCCTTAGTGCATCAAGGGCAGAAATAAGTTCACCTTCAATATCAACTTCTCCTTTCTCTGATTCTTCCTCTATTTCTTTACCTTTGGGATCATCTTTATTCCTTTCTAATTTATTTCCACTAGAAGCACTTCCTTCTTCTTCTATTGCCATAAGAAGACTTTTTTTTGGTCCTTCAAGTGTATCTTCATATTCATCATCACTGAAACTAAATCCATTCTTTGTACAACTATCTTCAATATGACCAAAGTTACCACATCTAAAACACTTGAGAATCATTGGTGACCTTTTTCTAATTACTTATTTTTCTTTTACCATAAATAGAACTTCATATTTATCATTATCCAAGGAACTTTCATCACTATCACTTGAGCTCTTACCTACCTTGTATGCATAGAAAATTTTATTATGCCTTTGTAAAAACTTCTTTCCTTGCTTGCCTTGTCCATACCTACTTTTATTTTGGTACTTGTGTTTTTATGTTTCCCTGTTCTTATGGTCCTATTTTTCTCATCATTGCTATTTCCAGCTTCTAGAAAATCAGATGCATAATGACCATACTTTCCACAATGAAAACATCTAACTAATTTTGTACCTTTATACTTTCTTGAGTCCTTGTTCCTTTTGCCATAATTTACTTCTTCATCATTGGATAACTCATTGCTTGAATCTAACTTCTTACCCTTTGTCTTCTTAGTAACTTTGAATGTTACTTCATTTTGAGGATTAGGTTCTTCTTTTATTCTCATCTCAAAAGCTATGAGAATGCCATGTAATTCATCCCTTGTCAAAATTTCAATATATTTTGACTCTTCTATAGCTAAAATATTTTCACTAAATATTTTTGGGACTAACCTTAAAATTTTATCACAAACATCAGATTCTTGGACTTCAAGCCCAAGTACTTGCATGGAGTTAACAACCTCATCTACATGAAGTAGGTATGCAACAATGTTTTCTTCATACTTCATCTTTAGGTCTTCAAAAAATCCCTTGTAATTTTGCAATTTTGCCCTTTTGACCTTTTTATCTCCTTCATATATGCCTTGCAACTTATCCCAAATTTCCTTTGTTAATTTGTTATGCATAACCTTTATAAAATTTATTTCATGTAAACCTTTCAAAATTCCATTCATTTCTCTTGAATTGTAATGATGTAGAAGCTTACCATATTTATCTATAGGTGGAGTAGTTGGTGGTATGTATCCATTCTCAAATGCTTCCCATACCTCATTTCCAAGTGCCATTAGGTGAATCTTCATTCTCATACTCCAAAGTACATAATTGTTCCTATCGAACAATGGTGTTGAATTCCTTGAAGATCCATCCTTAGAATCCATCTATGTTCTTGTAAGATTTTCCTTCAATTTGTTAAAATCTTTTGAAGGAACCCGCTCTAATACCAATTGAAGAACATAAGATTATACTGAGAGGGAGGGATAAAAAATATAAGATCACTTTTTACTTTTCTTTCCCAAATAGTATTATGTAATATACTAATGGCAATATCAACAATAGTAATCAAAACAATGCACAAATCACCATATACATTAGAAACATCAATTTTATGTGGTTTACCCAATGTGGGCTACTCCATAGAGAAAATATTTCACTAAAATTTTCTCAATAAATCTCTTGGGAATACTTTCCCTGTTACAATGTTTATGGACCTCTATCCAAAGGATACACCAATCCCCTAATCAATTTTATGGATATATATCCACAGGAGGCACCAATCCCCTTAGTTGATTTGTGTATCTCTATCCACAAGAGAACTCCTTCTCCTATGCTTTGCCTAGTGATCTTCTAGAATACTATTACCTCAACTGCATTGGCTTATGGATATCTCTCCACCGAAGACTCATATCCTCACTCAAAAGACCTGTCCTCACTACCCTGGCTAATGGATCTCTATCCATTGGAGACTACTGTCCTCTACTCTGTCACCTCCAAAGCTTACTCTCAAAACTATATCCAATCTGCACTAAACACAATCCTTCAGTCTAGCACAAATATGCTTAATATCTATCTCAAATCTACACTAAACACAATCCTTCAGTCTAGCACAAATCTGCTTAATCTCTATCTCTAATCTGTACTAAACATAGTCCTTCAGTCTAGCACAAATCTAATCAATATCTATCTCAAATCTACACTAAAAATGGTCCTTCATTCTAGCACAAATTTGCTCAATATCTATCTCTAATCTGTACTAAACATAGTCCTTCGATCTAGCACAAATCTGCTCAATATCTATCTCAAATATGTCCTCAAGCCTTAATACAAAGCTTGACTAAATCACAAATCAACTATGCTATATCTGACCCAAACCTTAACTCAAGGTTTGAATAAATCAATCAATAAATTTTGCTCATAAGTCTTCTCAAAGACTTACCTCAAATCTACTTTACAAGTCCTCACTAGAACTTGTCCAATCTGCTCAACAAGTCTTCACCAAGACTTATCTCAAATTTTTCCAACAAGTCCTCACTAGAACTTGTCCAATTTGCTCAACAAGTACTCACCAATACTTGTCTCAAATCTATCCAACAAGTCTTCACTAGAACTTGTCCAAATGCTCAACAAGTCTTCACTAAGACTTGTCTCAAATCTATTCAACAAGTCCTCACTAGAACTTATCCAATATACTCAACAAGTCTTCACCAAGACTTGTCTCAAATCTGCATTGTAAGCTTCCACAAAAGCTTACTCAACTCAACTCACTCTATTACAAAAAACCTCTTCAATCACACAAACAATCTTCACATATAATCTTGTTTTAATCTCACATAAACATATAGAGAATGGTTAGAGACTCAATATGCTTCACACTCACAAAAATACTCAATCACTTTCAATATCTCTTGTTTTACCACATAAATATATAAAGAATGGTTAGATACTCAATATGTTTCACTCTCAGATAACACTCAATTACTTCCAAACTTTCTTCAAATCAATTAAGAATAAAGAAAAATTTGTTTCATAGAACTTGAACTATCACTCCAACACTTCCAATAAACTAAGCCCAATCAAATCCACTCAACTACTCACTCAATGAAAGCTTAGTCAACAATGCTTATCAAACAAACCTCACATACAATGATACTCATGATCTTTCACAAACCCAAGTTCAAGATAGTTCACATAACAATGATACTCATGATCTCTCACAAAACTTAATCATGCACATGAAGGCTCACTCACTATTTCCAACAATGCTTATCAAACAAGGTTTCTAGCAAAAATCTTCAGTCCAAAAAAACCTTCATCAATCAATATTGGATGTCTCAAAACCAAACTCAAAATGCTTATCAAACAATCCTTTTCACTCCAACTTATCATTCACAACATCCAATCCAACAATATTTTACTCACAAGGAATATGTGCCCATACCTTTTGTTTTGATGGAGATATGTCTTCAAAACTTGTCTTAAACTTTCTTTGCCAATATCAAGGTTAGGTAGCCACAACTTATTTCAATATCTCCATAAAATAATTTTCCCAATAATTATTTTGCCATACAAAATATCAACTCTCTTAGTACACCTTATAATATCCAAACTTACATAATATAAGTCAACATTTTCATTATAACAAAATACACAACAATTTCCTTGATACACCTTATAATCTCCAAACTTATAAAATAAATTTCAATCACCAAAAATCAAAATAAAATATTTTAATTTTCTTTACCTTATAACTCCCTCAAACACTTATAACTACCTTTTAGAATTCACAAAACCCTCTAAGCACTTTTTCAAATTTCAAAACCTTTGGAGAAATAAAAATGTGCATAGCATACCTCTCAACAATTTTACCCACAAAACATTTTCGGTGTGATTTGAACACACAACATAGCTTCTCCAATGCCCTAGCCTCAAGCTAGGCTACCAAGTGGGCTACATGCCCACATAGGATCCTTGGAACATGTTTCTCTCCTTATCCTCCTCTCAAAAAGCGCCCACAAAAAAATGAAGGCCTCTCACATGCAAAATGCCAATCACATGGATCGAATCCTTGATCCCTTTCTTGCAAGCCTTAACACTCTCTCAACTATTGTCTGTGCTTGAAGAACACAAGCTTATACTAAGAGGGGGGTGAACAGTATAGCGCCCACTTTTTACTTTATTTCCAAACCAATATCAATTAGTGTCCTTAATTGCAATATCCAAATATAACAATGTGCATTAATGACATAGATAGCAATAGTAAGCAAGAGCACAAATCACCACACACAATTGAGACACAAGATTTAATATGGTTCCCCCAATGTGGGGTACTCCACAAGATATCTCCTTATAATATTTCATAAAAAAATATAAATCCTTATCCTAATACAAATGATTACTTTGATCTGCTCAAAGCTAGGCTATCCAATGATCTGCTAAATAAGGTAATTTACTAATCTGCATAGCTAGGCAATCCATTTATCTGCTCAAGTAGGCAATCCACTTATCTACTTAGGTAGGGAATCCTGATCTACTTAGGTAGGCAATCCATTGATCTTCTCAGCAAGGTAATTCATTGATCTACTCAACTAGGCAATCCACTGATCTGTTCAGGTAGGTAATCCTGATCTTCTCAGGTAGGTAATCCATTGATCTACTCAGCAAGGCAATCCTGATCTACTCGGGTAGGTAATCCACTGATCTGCTCAGCAAGGCAATCATGATCTACTCAGGTAGGCAATCTACTGATTTGCTTAGCAAGGAAATTCACTGATCTACTCAAAAAGGCAATCCACTAAGAACTTACTCAAAATATACTATAGCAAGCTTACCAAGAACTTGCTCAAATATGATCTAGCAAGATCACAAAGAACTTGCTCCAATCTGCTCCAGCAAGCTCACCAATAACTTGCTCAAAATCTGCTCTAAAAAATCTGTCCACAAATCTATCCAAAAGCCTTCTCAAAGGCTCAATCAATCATGTACAAAAGCTACCACAAATCTATCCAAAAGCATTCTCAAAGTCTCAATAAATCATGCACAAAATCTGCCACAAATTTGTCTAGAAATCTATCCCAAAAGCCTTCTCAAAGGCTCAATAAATCATGCACAAAAGCTACCACAAATCTGTCCAAAAATCTATCCCAAAAGCCTTCTCAAGGGCTCAATCAATCATGCACAAAATATGCCACAAATCTGTCTAGAAATATATCCCAAAGGCCTTCTCAAAGGCTCAACCAATCATGCTCAAGTAGCACTCAAATCTCATCCACAAATCTATGAAGGCAAGGCTCAATGATGAACTCAAAAATGAATGGCAATGCAATCTACAATGGATGACAACAATGATCCACGATTATCTCAACTCAAATTAGAATATAGAATAGTTTATTTCATGGAACTTGAACAACCACTTCACTCTTTCACTTGACTAGGATCAAACAACTCTACTCAACCAATCACCACAAGGAACAACTCTTTCTCACTAACCCTAGTCCAAGCAAGTATCAACCAACTCAAATGTTTCCAAAAAATCTCAACCACAAATCTCACATAACAATGATACTCATGTTGTTCTCTAACTCAAATTCAATTTCTTTGTACAATCAATGGGCTTCAACAACAATGCTTATAAAATATTCTTCATATAACAATGATACTCATGTTCTTCTCAAACCCTATCTCAGGTTTTTCACACAACTAATGGATTCAACAACAATTCTTATAAAACAAGGTTTAAACACAACTCTCAAACCATAAAACCTTGAAGCATTCAACCAACCACTTTCAAAAAGGAAACCACAATCAATCCTTTTCTCTCCAATGATATTTCAGAAATCAACCACCATAAACAAAGTCAATGGAGAATATTGCTCATACCTTTTGATGCCTTATTAGTTGTCCACTAAATCTGCCACACTCAACAAACTTTATTTTTCAAATTTCAATAAGGGTTAGGGATTATGATTAATAACACAACAATAATATCCAAATAACACCTTATTACTCCTACTCAATAAAATACATCATGTCCCCTCATGAAAGAATTAATCTTCTTTGTAAAAGAATAAAGTAACCTTCACTTTTGAACCTCATTACAAAATCAGAAATATCTCTTTATACACACCTTATTTCTCCATCTAAGTAACTCGAAATAAGCTTTCCAACGATATATAATATGATACACTTCCAAAAATAAAATCACCAAAAAATATCTCTTTTTCTTAAGGTGCATCATAACTCTTATTTCTCCTAGGGCAACTTTAGAAAAATAAAATATTAAAAAATATTAACTTCCCTCTGTCCCTGACAGGATTAGATCCCTTGACGCCTCCTCGATCAGTGCCTTAATTGCGGCCAATCCACCATTGGGCCACACGCCCTCACGTGTTCAAAGGGGCACGATCCAAAACAAATACCTCAATATTTTGCGCCTTTCGAAAACTCAAAAACACTTCGAGCATTTCAACACAACAAGCATCCCCAGCGAGACTCGATTGCAGGACCTCCTGCTTCTTACACAATGCACAAACTACTAGGCCAAATGTTCCTATGCATTTGGTTATCCTCTACAAAATATTCTTCAATGGACCCGAATTTCATAAACCCTTCACATGCCTCTTTACACACGCTTCAACACACAGGCTCTTTTTGCATTACATTATCAATTTGAATGCATTCGAAAATCGAGGACTAAAATTTATCGAAGCTTTTGGTGGCATATATATATATGCCTTTCCTCCTTTCTTTAGATGTCGGCGCTATAATTTTATTTTTAATTTTAAAATTTAAATTTAAATTTTAAATAATTTAAAATTTAATCTAAATATTTAAAATTAAATATCTCCATCACCGGGGCACATTTTTCAATGAAACAAAAATCCAACCTGGGTTTTAAGAAAAAACCATTTCAAATCTGCCATCCATGGTTTTAAATAAAACATTTTATTTCTCTTGCCTTGGTTTTCACAAAAACCCTGTATATATCCATGCTCTCAAAAATATCATAAATAATATTTTATGAAGTGTTTTTGCCACCAAAACTCAAATGTGATCCATGTGACATCAATTATCCATGTGACATCAATGACAACATAAAATAACTCAAATTGCCAACAATCTCCCCCTTTGTCATTGATGGCAACACCTCTAATCCAAATCACCACAATCACTACAAAAACCATCTCTAAGAATCAAAGATGCTCCCCCTAACTCAATACTCTCTATGGAGGCTGCTCCCCCTAACTCAATACTCTCTTTGGAGGCTGCTTCCCCTAACTCAATGCTCTCTTTGGAGGTTGTTCCCCCTAACTCAAATCTCTCCCCCTTTGAAATCAATGGCAAAAGGAACACCTATGGGGCTAAAATATATGACTCTTAAGCATAGCCCCCTCACCACCTTCTCTCTTGATGTGATTAATTTTGGGGTGGGAGTACTTTTACTCCCATATTACATTGTTTATTTCCTCTATCAACTTCCTTCCATATTTTTTTGATATCCTTTTCTTGATGAATTACTTGATCTTCTTGTCTTGAACCTGTTTGATCTTCTTGCCTTGAAACTGCTTGACCTTCTTGTCTTAAACTTGTTTGGAATTGAGTCCTACATCATTTTGCAATATGTCCAAAGTTATTGCAATTAAAACACTTGATATTGTAGCTTTTGGATGGTGCCCATATCTTGAATTCTTTCTTGAAATAATTTCCATATCCATTCCTTTCCTGAACCCTATATTGTGAAGTTATATTTTCATAATATTATGACCATGACTTCTAAATTGTGTAGCTCTAAATACAAAACCATGTTGCTCATTTTATTTGCATTGAGAAGCTCTATGACCAATCCTATTGCATGAGAAGCAATGTCCCTGAAAACCATACCTTCTTCCTTTGAATTTCCTTCTAGCAAAATCAAACTTCTTTGATCCATAAACCTTGCAGTGTATAACCATATGTCCAAATCCATTACAAGAAAAGCAATGTCCTTAAAAAGCCCTTTGTTCATTCCTTGGTTCCTCATACATTTCTTGACCATTATCCTTGTGATCATTTTTTACTTGTGCATTGTATCCTTGAACCTTATTTGTAGTATCTAAATCCTCTTCCTTAATTTCTTCCTTGCTTTCCTTTTCAAGAATTTATTTTCCTTTTGAACTTGATTCACCTATCTCAAAACAAGATCCAAACTAAATTTTTGGAGTCATAGGAACTTTGGAACTTTCTTCATAAAACTTAGGTGCTTCCTTGATTTCATCTTTTAGAACTTCCTTTCCTTTTGAGTGTGATTCCCCAAACCTGAAATATGAGACCTTTGGTGCTTTGGAACCTTCCTCTTCTTTCTCTTCATTTGTGTCAAATAGAAAATTGGCATCCATATTTATTGTCTTTGAAATACATGTTTCCTTCTTAGTGAAAATATCTTGACCTTTTGAATCATGTGTTGGATCAAACTTATCAGGTATGGAACATCTCAATTCTTTTATATTATCCTTAACCTCTTGTAGTTGCTCATGGATATCATTGAAGTCTTCCTTTAGATCGACTAAGACATATGTATTTATTACAATATTCTCTTGTTTAACTTCTTCTGTTTGGAGTGAATGTTCTTCTTCTACTTCTTTTATCCATAGAAAAACCCTTCTTCATCTTCACTATCACTAATATCATTATAATCTTCTATATAAAATAAACTTTCATGATTTCTTTGACCATGCTTGTTTCCTTGATGTGTCATCTCATCTTTACTATCACTGAATCCATTGCAATATCCTGATTTGTGATCTCTCTGACCACACACAAAGCATTGTTCTTTTTCACCTTCTATTCCTAGGAATAGATGTTATTCTTTTTCATCATCTGACTTGTCTCTATCACTGTGATCTGAGCTATCACTTGCTTCTTCAATGCAAGAAGTTTTCTTTGTCCTATGAAATTTTTTTTTCTTCTCATACCTGCTTTGCTTGTATTTGTCATCTTTGTCATGCTTATGCTTTCCATATTCTTTTCTTCTATGACCCTATTTTTCATCATCATTATTTTCATGTGGAAATTTGTTTGCATAGTGACCAAAATCACCACACTTGTAGCATTTGACTTTTTTCATATCTTTATAATTACGTGAGTCCTTTTTCCTTTTGATGAAGTTAACTTCCTCATCATTATCTGAATCTCTATCTATCTCTAGAATTTTCCCTTTATTTTTCTCTGAAACCTTGAATGCAATTTATTTTATTAGAACCTGATGCTTAATTATCCTGATCTCATAAGCTGTGATAGTTCCTTGCAGTTCTTCCATTGTTAGCTTGTTGATATCCATTGTTTCTTCTATTGCTAAAACCTTTGCATCATACTTCATGGGAAGTGATCTCAAAACATTTTGAGTAACTTTTGATTCTTTCATCTCAAATCCTAGACCTCTCATGGTGTTATTAATCTCATCAACTTTAAGTAAAAACTTTGCTATATCTTCAGAATCTTTCATTTTCAATTCCTCAAATATTTTTTTATGATTTTGTAGTTTTTCCAACTTTACCTTGGAATCTCCTTCATAGGTATTTCGCAACTTGGTCCACATTTCATTAGCTGAATTACATACCATTACCTTTGTAAAATATGTCTCACGTAGCCCACTCAAAATACAATTCATTGCCCTTGCATTGATCTCAACCAATTTTTTGATAGTCTTATCTACCTCGGGATCACCTTTAACCTTATACTCTTTTCAACCATCTGCCATACCTCATATCCTTGTGATATCAAGTAGTTCTTCATTCTCATGCTCGAGAAAGCATAATTGTTATCGTCAAACAGTGGAGCTTTATTTGTAGATGATCCATTCTATGAAGCCATATGTGTTCTTGTAGAATCTGCCCTCAAGTTGTTAGTCTTTCCAAAGGAACTTGCTTTGATACCAATTAAAGAACACAATCTTATACTGAGAGGGGGGTGAACAGTATAGTGCCCACTTTTTACTTTATTTCCAAACCAATATCAATTAGTGTCCTTAATTGCAATATCTAAATATAGCAATGTGCATTAATGACATAGATAACAATAGTAAGCAAGAGCACAAATCACCACACACAATTGAGACACAAGATTTAACGTGGTTCCCCTAATGTGGGGTACTCCACAAGATAATCTCCTTATAATATTTCATAAAGAAATAGAAATCCTTATCCCAATACAAATGATTACTTTGATCTTCTCAAAGCTAGGCTATCCACTGATCTGCTCAACAAGGTAATTTACTGATCTGCACAACTAGGCAATCCATTTATCTACTCAAGTAGGCAATCCACTGATCTACTTAGGTAGGGAATCCTGATCTACTCAGGTAGGCAATCCATTGATCTTCTTAGCAAGGTAATTCATTGATCTGCTTAGCTAGGCAATCCACTGATCTATTCAGGTAGGTAATCCTGATCTTCTCAGGTAGGTAATCCACTGATCTACTAATGCAGGAGCATCCATCAACACCTGATGCAAAAGCATCCAGTGGTAGGAGGGCCACTGCTAAAAAGTTGGCTAAGGAGGAAAGACATTGCGATTTCACGACATGTCGTGAAATCGTGACAGCAGAAGAAAAGAGTAGGCAAGGAGAAGAAACTATCGCGATATCGTGACAGGAAATGTGTCGCGATATTGCGACACTAGTGGAGAGTGGAAGTCATCAAGGAGAAATCGTCATGATATTGCGACGGTGAATGTGTCGCGATATCGCGACAAGAAACAACGAAAAAAGCCAACGGGGAAAACTATCACGATATCATGACAGGTTCCAGAAGAGAGGCAAGGATGCCAAGGATGTCGTGATTTCATGACCCAAACAAGAAAGAGGAGGCTGCAAGCCAAGATGTCATGATTTTGTGACATGTCGCATTTTTGCGACCAGAGGGCAAGTGAAGAAGCCAAGGGAGGAAGATGTCGCGATTTCGCAACCAGAAGACGAAGAAGAAGCCAAGGAAGAAAAATGTCACGATTTCACAAAATGTCGCATTTTCGTGACCAGAGGGCAAGCGAAGGAGCCAAGGAAGAAATATGTCATGATTTCATGACATGTCGCATTTTTACGACCAGAAGGCGAAGAAGAAGCCAAAGGAGGAAGATGTGATTTCGTGACATGTCGTATTTTCACAACTAGGAGGTGAAGAAGGAGCCAATGGAGGAAGATGTCACAATTTCGCAACATGTCGCATTTTCATGACTCGAAGAAGTGAGAGGAAGCAGAGAGGAGAAGATGTCACGATTTCATGACATGTCACATTTTCGCGACCCGAAGGAGAGAAAGGAGGTGAGGAAGAAAAATGTCGCGATATCGCAACATGTCGTAATATTGCGACCAAAATATAGGAGGTGCAGGAGAGCAGAAATGTCACGATATTACAATATGTGAGGTTTTAATGACCCGAAGAGGAGAGAGAAGGTGATGGAGCAGGAATGTCACGAAATTACATGTCACGTTTTCGCGACCAAAAGAGAAAAGGAAGAGGAAGAGGAAGAAGATGTCATGAAATCGCTACATACTGCATCTTTAGGGACTGTTACAGGGTGAGGTCAGTGAGAGACATGTGGCAGCGTTGGACATGTACGTGGCGTTAAGATGTAGTAGAAGCAGACGAAGACCAAGAGTCAAGACGTTTTGAAAGCCCGAACGACGAAGAGGCATGGGAGATGAAACGAAGCATCAGATGGAAGACGATGAGTCACATGAAAGTATAAAAGGAAAATCAGAGGCATGCATGAGGGGTTGGTTAACTGTAGTTGCAGAGTTGCATAGTCATGATTCAAATTCAAAGGCAGAGGGCCACTCGGACCGGCTAAAGTGTGTTTTTCCACCCAAAGTTGTTGTAATTCTTCCTGGGAACGTAAGCAGATCGCAACGTGAGGTAGCTTGCATCAGGGAGAGAACTAAGCCTGCAGGCTAGTTGTGTCAGATTACAACAGAAAAGAAACTGTAGGCCCTGCAGGCTGTAAACTATAAAATTTAAAGATGAAGTTAAAGACAAAAATTTGAAATTTATTGTGCAATTTTTTTTTTCGTTCCCCATCAAGTGGTATCAGAGCTAGAAGATTCTGAGCGTGCAACAGTGCACCAGGATCTGTGAGAGGAGGGAGCAGAATGCCTCCACCAAGAAAACATGGCGATGGAAGAAATGTGGTGCAGGATGAAGATTTTAGAGCATTGTAGAGGCAAGTGCAAGCCCTGCAAGAGGAGCTGCTCAGAATAGATTTGTTGAGGCAAGTGAAGGCCCTGCGGGAGAAGCTACGTAGAAGGCATGAGGAAAAATAGAAAAGAAGAGAAGATCACTTCTCCCCCAACCCCGGGTGTCTGATGTAGGAGCATCCATCAGCACCTGATGTAGAAGCATCTAGTGGCAGAAGGGCCACTGTTGAAAAGTTGGCTAAGGAGGAAAGACGTCGTGATTTCGTGACATGTCACAAAATCAAGATAGCAGAAGAAAAGAGTAGGCAAGGAGAAGAAACTGTCACGATATCATGATAGGAAATGTGTCGTGATATCGTGACACTAGTGGAGAGCGAAAGTCAACAGGGAGAAACTGTTGCAATATCACGACGATGAATGTGTCGCGATATCGTGACAGGAAACGATGAAGAAAGCCAGCGGGGAAAATTGTCATGATATCACGACAGGTTCCAGAAGAGAGGCAAGGATGCCAAGGATGTCATGATTTTGTGACATGTCGTGATTTCGTGACCCAGATAGGAAAGAGGAGGCTGCAAGCCAAGATGTCGTGATTTTGCGACATGTCGCATTTTTGCGACTAGAGGGCAAGCGAAGAAGCCAAGGGAGGAAGATGTCGTGATTTCATGACATGTCGCATTTTTGCGACCAGAAGGCGAAGAAGAAGCCAAGGAAGACAAATGTCATGATTTCACGACATGTCACATTTTCGCGACCAGAGGGCAAGCGAAGGAGCCAAGGAAGAAAGCTGTTGCGATTTTGCTACATGTCGCATTTTCATGACCAGAAGGCAAAGAAGAAGCCAAAGGAGGAAGATGTCACGATTTCGTGACATGTCGTATTTTTGCGACCAAGAGGCGAAGAAGGAGCCAGCGGAGGAAGATGTCGCAATTTCACGACATGTCGCATTTTCGTGACCCGAAGAAGCGAGAGGAAGCAGAGAGGAGAAGATGTCACGATTTCGCAACATGTCACATTTTCACGACCCGAAGGAGAGAAAGGAGGCGAGGAAGAAAAATGTCACGATATCGTGACATGTCGCGATATCGCGATCGAAAGAGAGAAGGAGGCGCAGGAGAGCAAAAATGTCACGATATCACGACAGTTGAGTTTTCGTGACCCGAAGAGGAGAGAGAAGGCGATGGAGTAGGAATGTCATGAAATCATGACATGTCATGTTTTCGTGACCAGAAGAGAAGAGGAAGAGGAAGAGGAAGAAGATGTCATAAAATTGTGACATGCTGCATCTTCAGGGACCGTTACGGGGTGAGGTTAGTGAGCGAAATGTGGCAGCACTGGACATGCACGTGGCATCAAGATGTAGTAGAAGCAGACGAAGACCAAGAGTCGGGACGTTTCAAAAGCCAGAATGACAAAGAGGCATGGGAGATGAAACGAAGCATCAGATGGAAGACGATGAGTCACGTGAAAGTATAAAAGGGCAATCAGAGGCATGCACGAGGGGTTGGTTAACTGTAGTTGCAGAGTTGCACAGTCGTGATTCAGAGTCAAAGGCAGAGGGCCACTCGGATCGGCTAGAGTGCATTTTTCCACCTAGAGTTGCTGTAATTCTTCCTGAGAATGCAGGCAGATTGTCGAACGTGAGGCAGCTTGCATCAGGGAGAGAACTAAGCCTGCGAGCTAGTTGCATTAGATTACAACAAAAAAGAAACTGTAGGCCCTACGAGCTGTAAACTGTAAAATTTAAAGATGAAGTTAAAGACAAAAATTTGAAATTTATTGTGGAATTTTTTTTTTTTCGTTCCCCATCATCTACTCAGCAAGGCAATCCTGATCTACTCAGGTAGGTAATCCACTGATCTGCTCAACAAGGCAATCATGATTTTCTCAGGTAGGCAATCCACTGATTTTTTTAGCAAGGCAATTCACTGATCTACTCAAAAAGGTAATCCACTAAGAGCTTACTCAAAATCTACTATACCAAGCTTACCAAGAACTTGCTCAAATATGATCTAGAAAGATCACAAAGAACTTGCTCAAATCTGCTCTAGCTAGCTCACCAAGAACTTGCTCAAACTATGCTCTAAAAAATCTATCCAAAAGCCTTCTCAAAGGCTCAATCAATCATGCACAAAAGCTGCCACAAATCTATCCAAAAATCTATCCAAAATCCTTCTCAAAGGCTCAATAAATCATGCACAAAATCTACCACAAATCTGTCTAGAAATCTATCCCAAAAGCCTTCTCAAAGGCTCAATAAATTATGCACAAAAGCTACCACAAATCTATCCAAAAATTTATCCCAAAATCCTTCTCAAGGTCTCAATCAATCATGCACAAAATATACCACAAATATGTCTAGAAATATATCCCAAAGGCCTTCTCAAAGGCTCAACCAATCATGCTCAAGTAGCACTCAAATATCATCCACAAATCTATGAAGGCAAGGCTCAATGATGAACTCAAAAATGAATGGCAATGCACTCTACAATGGATGACAACAATGATCCACAATTATCTCAACTCAAATCAGAATATAGAATAGTTTATTTCATGGAAATTGAACAACCACTTCACTCATTCACTTGAATAGGCTCAAACAACTCTACTCAACCAATCACCACAAGGAACAACTCTTTCTCACTAACCCTAGTCCAAGTAAGTATCAACCAAATCAAATGTTTCCAACAATGCTCAACCACAAATCTCACATAACAATGATACTCATGTTGTTCTCTAACTCAAGTTCAAGTTCTTTGTACAATCAATGGGCTTCAACAACAATTCTTATAAAATATTCTTCATATAACAATGATACTCATGTTCTTCTCAAACCCTATCTCAGGTTTTTCACACAACTAATGGCTTCAATACCAATTCTTATAAAACAAGGTTTAAACACAAATCTCAAACCAGAAAACCTTGAAGTATTCAACCAATCACTTTCAAAAAGGAAACCACAATCAATCCTTTTCTCTCCAATGATATTTCAGAAATCAACCACCATAAACAAAGTCAATGGAGAATATTGCTCATACCTTTTGATGCCTTATTAGTTGTCCACTAACTATGCCACACTCAATAAACTTTATTTTTCAAATTTCAATAAGGGTTAGGGATCATGATTAATAACACAACAATAATATATATATAACACCTTATTACTCCTACTCAATAAAATACATCATGTCCCCTCATGAAATAATTAATCTTCTTTGAAAAAGAACAAAGCAACCTTCACTTTTGAACCTCTTTACAAAATCAAAAATATCTCTTTACACACACCTTATTTCTCCCTCTAAGCAAGTTAATCAAATAGCCCTTGAAATAAGCTTTCCAACGATATATAATATGATATACTTCCAAAAATAAAATCACCATAAATCTCTCTTTTTCTTAAGGTGCATCATAACCCTTATTTCTCCTAGGGCAACTTTAGAAAAATAAAATATTAAAAAATATTAACTTGCCTCTATTCCTGATGGGATTCGATCCCTTGATGCCTCCTCACTCAGTGTCTTAACCGTGGTCAATTTTTCATTGGGCCACACGCCCTCATGTGTTCAAAGGGTCACACACCAAAATAAATGCCTCAATATTTTGTGCCCTTTGAAAAGTCAAAAACGCTTCGAGCGTTTCAACACAGCAAGTATCCCCGGTGAGACTCGATTGCAGGACCTCCTGCTTCTTACACAGTGCACAAACCACTAGGCCAAAGGTGCCTATGCATTTGGTTATCCTCCATGAATGATTCTTCAATGGACCCGAATTTCGTAAACCCTTCACACGCCTCTTTACACACGCTTCAACACACATGATCTTTTCACATTACATTATCAATTCGAATGCATTCAAAAATTGAGGACTAAAATTTATCGAAGCTTTTGGTGGCATATATATATATATATATGCCTTTCCTCCTTTCTTTAGATGTTGGAGCTATAATTTTATTTTTAATTTTAAAATTTAAACTAAATATTTAAAATTAAATATCTCCATCACCGGGGCACCTTTTTCAATGAAACAAAAAGACAACCTGGGTTTTAAGAAAAACCCATTTCAAATCTATAAACCATTCCCAAAATGTAAGAGGAAATTAAAGTGTAATAGGGGCAGGACAGAGCTTGTTGGAAACCGCTCCTAGAATGTTAGATTAAAATTAATACTAGTGGAGTTGTAAAAGGTAATCCGAGTAGAGCTGGAATTGGAGTGGTTTGCACGAATCATGTTGGGACAATGCTCTATTTGGAACTAAAAGGCTTGGTAAGGGCCATGAACAATGAATAAAAAGCCTTAGCTATAAAATTTGCTTCTATTTGGGCAGTAAAACAAGGTTACATGAGGATAATTCTAGAATCATATTCTCAAATAATGGTCGAAGCTCTGGATTGCATGAGGAAATTTACTCTAAAGACATGGAGGTTGAGGATTCTTGTCACTCAAATTAAGTAATTGTGGAGGAAATTATATGATGTGATTCTAGTTTATTTGAGTAGACATCTAAATAAAGTGGTAGACTTCCTATCTAATATGGGCACTAAGAAGGAGGTAGGGGTTCAGTGGCACAGTGACATGGCTATTGAGGATGAGATGATTAGGCAGGTTGGTGAGAAAATATAGTGTTTAGCTAATTTGGAAAACCATTGCAAAAATATGGTTTAGGAGATTTGTGCTCCAATGTATATCTTATTTTATAGTTGTAAACAAGTGAACAACCATTGTAGAAATATGGTTTAGGAGATTTATCTCCATTGCAAATATTCTTTTACTATTGTAAACACGTGTTCTCTTTGACTAAGGCTGGGAGAAGTCTCATCCCAACTTGTAAATGATATTTGTTTTAATATAAGTTTTTCAGATTATTTTTCAAAAAAAAAACAATCATGGCCAAACACACCCTCTTCCTTGTCATTTCCTTCAAAATTTATTTTCCTAAAAATAAACATATTTTAGGACCAGTGTCTTCTCTGACATTTGTGTCCTTCAACAAACTCAACACAAACTTTGTACCATCTTTCATAATGGTGTAGGTATTTTCCCTACAATCATGTAATACCTTCCTATCGAATTGCCAAGGTCTTCCCAACAACACGTGGTAAGCATCCATGGGTATAATATCACATATGACCTCATCCTTATATATCCCTATCTAAAAATTTACCTTACATTGTTCACTTACTAGAATTTGGTGTCCCTTTTGCAACGAACAAACCTGTTATGGGGTAGGGTGCTCTACCTTCTTCAACCCCAACTTATCTACCATCTCAATAGATATTAAATTATCTGTACTTCCACTGTCTACGATGACCTTGCAACATTTCCCACCAAATTTACATAGTTTTAAAAAAAATTCTCCTTTGGACAGGTTCACATTCCTTATTTTTTGGCTTCAAAAGCACTCTCTTCATCATGAGAGATTCTCCTTGCTCGGGCTCCTCTACATACCTTGGGAAAGTAACACTTTCTTCTTTGGCTTGCGCAATATGGTTCCTAACCTCCTTTCCCTTATTGCTACCTTATTATACGATTGAACATTCAAATGCTCGATGACCATATTCTCCACATATAAAACATCTTCCAGGGAATCCTCTACCCCTTCCATGGCCAAAACCACCTCATCCTTGTGAGAAGTCTCCATCTCCTCTAGTATTTTGGCTAGAATCACTATGAAAAGTACTAATTTCTCCTTCTTGTCTTTGTTTTCCTCTTCCACTGCTTGTTTGTCCTTGTCCTCACGAGGATCGTCCTCTTCCTCTTTGGTTATTTTGTTGCCTCCGTAACAACTTCTCCTCTACCTTTAAGGCATATCAGTAGGCCTCCTCTATTGTCCTTATCCTTATCATACCAATTTCATCTTGTATAGTCATCCATAATCCATTAATGTACTTCGACACTTTCTCTTTGTCATTTTCCACATGATCGACCTGAATAGTAAGCCTATAGAATTCCTCTATGTACTCCTTCTTGCTCATATCCTTTTGTACTAGGTTTTATAATCTCCTAAAAATACTCAATTAATAGTTAGACGGGAGAAATTTGACGTTTCGTTTGGTTACCATTTTATCCCATGTCCTAATCCTTTCCTTTCATTTTCTTTTTCTTTTAGCTTGTACATGGTCCCGCCACAAGGATGCATACCCCTTCAATTTTGTGCAAGTAAACTTTACTCTTTTTTTATCTTCTATTGATTTAAAATCAAAGTACTTATCCATTTTAGCAATCTAGTCTATGAGCTCCTCTAGATTCAAGCTTCTATTATATGATGAGGTTTCTATCATTGGCTTCCATCCCATATTGGAGATTGCTCAAATCAATCGTGCTTCTATCTCTTCCCCTTATTTTTCCTCTCGAGCTTTAATGTGGCGAACCTCTTCTTCTTCGTTGTCACTAATTTCCTCAAGACGAGTACCTCTTTGTTGAGCAATTTTTATTACCTCTAGTTGAGTGGTAATTCCCCTCAGCATCTTAGTAATATCTACAACCCAAGGGTCTCATGGTATTCTTCTTTCCCATTGTACCATAATTCCTTCTATACGTATCACACCTCAAAGATCTTCTAGCTCTGATACCAAATAATGCAACACTCCTATTCTCCAATTGTTGATGATAATACAAATATACCAATTAATAAAAATTATTTCCTATGATGGATAGATTCTCTAGACGTGTGGTCATGGTAGACAAGTAATGTTATCATCTTTGTGATGGTAAGCTCCTTCCCCATGTGTTCAGTATGACGGGTGATAGCATCAAGACGTTCGTAAGATGGGTAGTGAACAAGATGTCTGCTAGACGAGTACAGTGGTATCCTAAGATGATAGGTTTCACATTATATGGGTAATGATGTCCTCCTATGATGGCAAGCTCTATGTTTGATTTTACTGGTGACAACACCAAGACGTCTGCAAGATGGGTAATGAGTAAGACATGCTAGATGTGTATAGTGGCCTCCTAGGATGACAGGTTTTGTAGTATATGGGTAGTAATATCCCCCTATGATGGTAAGCTCCCTGGGCAATTGAGTGCAACGAGATGAACAAAGATATCTCCACAGGCTCTTTGTCGGATGCGAGTACCCCTACACAAATTCACCAATTTTCTTAGATGATAATTGGCATCTCTTCTAGCTCTCAGATGGATGCATATGAATTCTTGCACAACATAATTGATATCTCATAAGGTGTTGGCGTCCCCTCAGGTTTCCTAGATAGCTATTCATAAACCCTGCAAAAAATCCATCAATATCTCGAACAGGTGCTAACGTTCTCCTCAGGCTTCCTAGATGACTATTTGCAAACCCTGTAAAACTTTACCACATAATTTGAGCAAGCTTTAATAGATTAGTATTACAAAATATCTCATCACACAATTCGACAATAAAGTCCATGTATAGTCAGAAGATAGTTGATAATGAGGTTTGAATTTCATATTTCATGGCAAATACAAATCATAAATCTGGCAAGGCGATGGCCTCCAATCTGAAAATCATATTTCATTTAATTTTTTCCTCTTGCTCTCTTGTTCTTCTCCCTTATTCTTTCTATGAGAAGAAGAATAAAAAAAATCCCCCTCGTAACCACACACTACATCTTCTTATACTTCATATCGTCTGATCATTCGCCTTCCTACAGTTTGTGCTTTTCAAGTCGTGTCGTTTCCTTTACCACGTGGATGTATGCATCACTTGTGGCGTACAAATTGAGTGGCCTAATGTGGAGATTTGGAACTTTGAATAAAGGTCCAAGTTTTTATTCCTATAGGAGTTTGGATTGTATATCATGCTTTGGTAGTCAAGGTATGGTTGGATAACTGTATATTGAGTAAACAACATCCTCTATGAGGGTTATCTCATACGACCTACCTCAAGGAAATTAAAATTTGATTTACCCTTACCATGACCATGTTCATGCAAAGGCTTTCAAATCTATAAAGGTAAAATTCAATGAATCCAAGGACACATTGAAGTCTTCAAAGAAAAATCCTACTTGTAATTACTATAAGTAGGAAAGTCATCCTACTAAGAATTACCTTGTAATATTACAGAGGTTTGAAGTAGACAAAATTAAAAAGTTGAAGTAGACAAAATTAAAAAGTTGGTCATAATATGGATCTTCTACATGATGACAAAGGAGGGTTTGGGTCCTATTAATACATAAGTGAATTGGCATGGTAAAAATTCCATTAAATACGGGGATGTAATTAGTGTCTTCTCTTGTTAGACCTTCAATTTAGATTTATAAGGATGTTGAAATATGTAACATATCCTCATTGACCATATGCTATTTTGTACAATGCAAGCCTATGGATTAATAGTGTATAGAGTAATATGGGACTTATTATATAAGGCTATGTACCCATCACCCACATTGTGAAGTGAACCTTATAACTTAGCATAATAATATATCAACTAGATATTTATGAGGGTTTATTTAATTATTAGAGGTATTTATACACCTCTTTTGTTGATCCATTATATCAATGCATGTTGATTTTATTTAATTATTATAAGTATTTATACACCTCTTTCGTTGATCCATTATATCAATCCATGTTGATTCAATGATTATTAGTGTTAGGATGCCTAAGGACATCCTCTTATCTACCATGTCCTTTTTATTCTCTTCCCTCTTTCACTATATGATTTGATTAATGTATGTTTTTTTTTTTTGCTTTTACACACATTATGAATTACATTTATTAAAATGTCATATTAAAAAATTTAACCCATGGGATTGAATTTTTACTAGTGAGAATGTTTAGTTTACAAAGTAAATACTAGGGTTCAATTCTCATATGACATGACAATATAGTTGTTATAATATCACCATAATATTTAGTTTACACAGTAAATAGCAAGGTTCAATTCTCATATAACATGACAATATAATTGTTATAATACTACCATAATCTGATTCACTAAAATAACATCATAAATATAATATACTATGAATGATACTTATTTTAATATTTTAAAATTAATTTAAATTTATAAATATTAAAAATTATATTCCAATACAATCAATCTACAAAATTATATTATAAAATTATTATTTGATTTTATTTGAAGCCCTCAAAGTTTATAATAGTGACCACAATAATAACCCTCGTATGAATGGCCAAAGGCCCTTTTTAATCAGTCAATAATGCATTTTCTTAAAACTCATTTCATTGAATATGTATTGACCTTAAAATATGTTAAAATAAACCTTCCTTTTATAAAATGGTAAGAAAGCACAAACCATAGCTATCTTCCATACACTTGTAGACATATATGCTATAAATGAGGCTTGTTTCAATATCCTCTTAATTGTGTCAATTTACTAAAATTTAACCAAAAGTTCCTCCTGGGCATTTATAAGAAATTATTTTGAGAGGTGGTCGTAAATTTTTTTTAGATCTTTATGACAATATCTTCCTGATTCGGAGAACTGCTCCATTCTTCATTTATTAAGTAATAAGTCCCTCTCATACCTAATGAAGTCACCTACATGGCTAAGCAACCGAGCTAAAGGGGAAAAAGCAAGACAGGGGTTTCATGTTATGGACTCAACGCATTACCTTTCTGAAGTTCCCTTTATACTTAAAATAAAGTTAATTATTTAAGATATTGATTTGAAACATTTATTTAGTAAATATAAATTTAATTCTTTAACTAAACACTTAAATCACTATTATCCAACCTATCTTCTTTTAAATAATAATTTAAATATTAAACTTTCCTAAAATAAATAAATAAAAAAAACCAAACAGGTATAAGCTATCCACGCATGGATGAAAATTTAGATGTTTGATTTGACCCGTAAGGCTGATACGAAGGACATGCAAACCAAATGAAGCTATTGGCTCAACTAAAATATTCAAAGCCCTTATAGTAGGTGAACTAAATAATCAACAAATATTTTTTCAATTATATAGTCAAACATCAAAATACCAAAAAGGTGCGACCAGCATGCCTAAAGAGAGTAACAAGAAGTACGCTTGAGCAACCACTACCTTGATACTTCACCCAACAACTTGGAGAACCAGTAAATTTAGTTTGGTTGTGACGGTGATCGATGGTATGTAGTATACGTGAATAAATTGACTTTTAGTTATTAATATCATTAAAAACTTAAATCCAATAAATTTCAGGAAAACATTACCACATTTATGTGCTAAAAATTTTAAATTATATTTTATATTTATTTAAAAAATAATTTCAATACCTAGAATTTTGTGTAATATATATATATATACACGCCCGTTTACGGAGAGAGTACAAAACACCGTAGAGATCTAGGCCTCCCTACAGAGATCTAGACCTCCCCACACTAGTACCTAATTCGCTCTAAAGCGGCGAAAATTACATATAGGTTGGATTGGATTCCCGACCGTGCCGTGCGGACTTTAGCAAGCGCCGCTTGGCTCATGAGAGAAACTTGATGGATGGTTGCGTGCATACACATGTACATGGGCGTAGTTAAATCTAAAATAATGACAAGACTTTAGAGTGATTCTCGGCGTAAAACTGGTTAAAAGTCCATGATTTATCGAGACGATACGAAGAACCTAGAAATACGAGACCACACGAAAGCGGCGAAATCCATCCCCAAACTCCTCGTCCATTTTGTCCTTTTTCGTCTGGGATGCGTATAAATTAAGACTGCGTGTATCTAAGTCAAAGAAACGGATATAGTTTATATGAATTTTAGTCCCCATAAAATAAAATAACACAGAGTAAAAAAAGCTTTATGAAATTTTTAGACAACTCGTGCCGTACCTTCCACGACGCAAAGTAGTTTACGTGCCACGTTTGTATGAGAACGATACGCGTCTAAGTCAAAACCTGAACATAAGATTCCTAAGCACCGGCATGAGCGTTTAAAGTTGCGGGTCTTCGGGTTAGTTTTACCGGAGGAAAAAAGTGACTCTTCCCTGTGGTCAAGGATCGCAAATATCGTTCGCCGCAGTACAAGGAAGCTTCGTGTAGGAGAAGCAAAACGCTCGTCTTGAAAGGAAAACTCAATAGAAATTGTAAAGCCCCCACTATAATATAGCACATAGATTTCTCGATTTATGATAAAGCGGCAGAGTGAAGTCGTTTAGGCATTGGAGGGGGCACCAGTTTGGAGAAATTGAAGGCTCCAGCGTTGGCTTTGGGCATCTGCCTCCCAGATTGGAAGATATAAGATTGACTACATTTGGGGCCAGTTTTGATCAGAGAAGGTTGTTGTCTGTAGCTCAGAGGATTCAGCCATGGGTTCTCCAGATTCGTCTCACCATGGATATAGATACGACATCAATGGCAGAATCATGATTGCGGCGGTGATAGTGTTGTTTGTGGTAGTTTTGTTTGTGTTTCTGCTGCATATGTATGCCAGGTGGTTTTGGAGATACTCCGCCATAATGTCGAGGCGGAGATCTCTGAGGCGGCGGCGCTTCTATTTCGAGGAGGAGGTGGATGCGGTGCGGGTGCGGAGCGTGGGATTGGATTCCAAGGTTTTAGAGGCTCTGCCCATGTTTGTTTACAAGGCGCACGATTTCTCAGGAGGGCTCGAATGTGCGGTCTGTTTGTGTGAATTCGAAGAGAACGAGAAGGGAAGAGTGTTGCCCAAATGCAGTCACAGCTTTCATATAGAGTGTATTGATATGTGGTTTCATTCGCATTCTACTTGTCCTCTGTGCAGAGTCAGCGCTCAGCCGGATCAGGCCATCTCGTCTGCTAAAATGGAGGAGCTTTCCAATTCGGCGCCAGAAGTCGTGGTTAATGAGGAGCAAGGGCAGACAAGTTCCGAACAGGGCGCTGTTTCTGGGAGAAGAACGTTACCCCATATTGCAGTGGATATTCCCAAGAGGAGGACCGATAGCTTTTCGTCACCCAGGGATTTAGGGCAGGTTTATTCGCCCAATGGATCTTCTTCTAAATCTCCGGTTTCTCATCTTCGTTCGCTGTCGAGAATGTTGAGCAGGGATAGGGATAGAGATAGAAAGGTTTTTCCCGATGTGGAGAGTGCAGACGGAGCAGCCGAAGAGCAGTACAAGACGGAAATAATTTAATTTGCTTGCGACTCTTGTAATGTACAGAAGCCATATATACAGAGATACATAAGTGTATACATAGTGAAATTGAGATTTTAGAGAGTTTAGTGAACGCAGATGATGCATTTGCGGATTGCTGATCTCATTCAATAAAATAAGCTGAGGGAGGTACTTGGTATCGCATCTTTTTATGCAGTTTGACGCTGTTTTAATATTGTGAAGCGCTTCTTTAACGCAAATCAATGCTTTTTACATTGAATTTCAGGTATAGCTGAAAATAAATGAAAGTTAGGCTTTTTTTAAAAGAAAGAATGTGTTATATTTTAACCCATGGGAGATCAAGTTCTTAACGATTTGCAGTTTGTAAGATTTTTCTGGCTTGGGCATCATATTGTGGATGGAAAGCAAAATGCACAATGCATGCATCTCAGTTTTCTGATTAGTTTTTTTTTTTTTGTTTTCCCTCTCTCTCTGTGATATCGCTTTCCAGGGTTAAGAACTTGCAGATAGCTTTGAAACTTGAATATAACGATAATAAATTTTGTAAATTTTAAAGCATCACGTTTCTCACCCTTCTCACTCGTTTTAATTAATTCAAAAACTCTTCATTGACCTAGCAATTTTTATTTAATGGACTGTTTTGGTATTTGATGTGTTTCCATCCTCATCATCCCCACAGTCATGGCATGCCCGTGTATTTTTTTAATGAGTGAATAGCGAGGGGAATTTTTTTTGATAAGTTTGAAGAGCAGCAAACGTATGCATATGGCTTTCGAAGTCTCAACTGCTGCTTTTGACATGTCACGACATCCACATGGTGTTGACAGCTTGTTTGTCGTTGTCTTGATTACGTTTTTTTAACAAAGTAGTAGTTAAATGTTCACGTCTTATGGTTTGACGGAACGGACAGTCCTGGAACAGTACCTCTCTCGGGTCGCATTGCAGCTTTAATTATTTTAAGTTGCGTTAGTATAAGTTGCGTTAGTACAACTACTCAGTTTGAATATGGTTCTTGAGATATTTTTAAGTGGCAAAAATTATTTTTGTGTGGGTCTTTTATATATATATTTTTTATGTTTTTGGGTTTTTGTTTTTAGGAAGTTTAAATTTTGGTATAAGGTTAAAGACCTTTTTCAAAAACTACATTTTATTTTAAAAAAATTTAACCCAAGGATAGTTTGGTTAAAATTTTTAATCCAAAAGAAATGGTTGAGTGCTGGGCTATCAGATGTTAAAATGTTTAATCCAAAAGAAATATAGGCCGGTTGACAGTGGTTGAATGCTTGCTGGTAGGCTGTCAGATGTTATAATTTTTAATCAAAAAAAATATAGGCGGGTTGACAGTGGTTGAGTGCTTGTTGGTGGGCTGTCAGATATGATTTGTTGGATTGGAATCCTTGACTTTATCTTTAGGATAGTTTGGTTAGAATTTTTAATCCAAGAGAAATATAGGCTGGTTGATAGTGGCCAAGGCCTTAAACTGGCAAGATATGATTTGTTGGACGATTTAAATACACTTAACTATCTTTATAAAACATACTATCCTATTTTTTTAAATTTATAAATTAATTTAAAAAATTAATATATTTTTATTTTTTTAAATGTTGATCTTTCATTAAGGCACAATATTACATCAAGCGGGTGGATATACACACCTCCAATAGGGTCCCTAGTATCTATTACATAGCATATCCACAACATATGAGAGGAAGAGATTTGTGGGGCCTCTCCAACACGAGAGTTTTAACTACCCACTTCTCTCCAACTCCCCACATAAAAAGATATTAATATATTTATTTTTAAAATAATATAATAATTTTATTATTTTAATTTAAAATATATAAAATTTATTTATTAAATATTTATAAAATATTGTAAGATGGAAAAAAAATTCTATTGTATGGAACATGCTAATAAATTTAATTGAAGATATTGTTCCTCTCGTATTCTTATTCATTGAGAAAAGGAAGGTTCCCTAAGCATTTTTTTCTATTTATGTTTTTATAACAACAATACCTTAGCACCACCTTCTAAAAGTACTTCCTTATAAATAACTTATCCAAAGGATACTCAAATCATCAAAGTATTAAAAAATGAAGGCTCAACATATATTCTAATTTTTTTAAATTTGTTGATTTATTTTATTTATTAAATTAGTTAATTTAGTTTGTGTTAAAAATAATTTTCCGATAGCAAGTAATTATATAAGCAGTGGTGTAAAATGAACAAACAAAACAATCGAGAAGCCACGATGTTGAATTACGAGGTGGATGGGATCTAAGTTGATACCAACATTTTCTAAAGATCACTTGGGTTGGCATGGAACCTAAATTGATATAAGATTCTTATTGGAAGATTTTAAAAATAAACTGTTGAATTACGAGGTGGATGGGATCTAAGTTGATATCAACATTGTCTAAAGATCACTTGGTTGGAACCTAAATTGATATAAAAAATTTGTTAGAAGATTTTAAAAATTAAGTTAAATATTAAGACATATAAATGTGTAGTATAATTATCAAGTATACAACTATAGTTTTTATTTATATTGATTGGTTTTTAGTTAACATGTTAAAGATAATTCCAATGATCAATGGTTGACTGGAGGTGATTTTAATAGTAGTTGGTTTTGAGGTTACTAATATTTTTTTAAGTTAAATTAATATAAAGTATAACGTGTGGTATAGTTGGGGTTAAATTTTTAGGTGGTATGTCAATAAGAGTTTTTTTTTGTGATTTGAAATCAATCATTGAGATAAAAAGCCAATGACATATTGTTGAGGTGTTTCTACAAGGCAGGGATGAGGTTGGTAATATTGATTTTCTTTACCTTAACATTTGTTTTCTTGATGAACACACCCCTCACCCACTCACCCACGCCACGTTTTAAACTTTGAACCTCCAGAAGAAGAACCAAAGCTTAAAGCTTAAATCGTTGCGCTATCCCCCTTGGACTTACCTTAACATTTTTGTTCCAGCAGCAGGGATACCGTAATGATAAATCTTTGTGTTTTTATCAAGAGATTCAAGTTCGAACCCAGTACAAAGTGTCAAGACCTCTCATAAAACCCATGCTTTATTGTAACATTTTATTCTAAGAAACGTCATAGTGGTAAGTTCTTGAGTTTTCATCATGAAACCCAAGTTCAAACCTCGATATTAGGGGACTAGGAGCCCTCATAAAAATCACATTTCACCCTCACTTAGCCAACACAATGATTAGGGTTGTGGCATTTCTTTGGGAAGGTCCAAGGTTCAAATCACAACACACCTAAAAGGGGTAGGCTGAATGATAGCGGTCAAGTGTCTTTCGATCGGTTGTTTTAGTTCAATTAAAAACAGACACTTCATCCAATTTTTTTTTGTCCACCTAGGATAGGACAACATATAGGTTAGGGCTTTGGCCTTTTCTTGGGGAATTCCAAGGTTTAAACCACAACATACCCAAAACGAGTAGGTTGGATGATAACGGCCAAGTGTTTGTTGATTGGTTGTTCCATTTCTATTCCTTGAAGGTACGGTCTCATTAACTTTATCTTATCCAATAGGTTAGGGTTTATAGAGATAACATTCAAAGGTATTATGATTTCTATATGTATAAAAAAATAAAGTATATCATAGATATTATCAATTATCAATGAAGAACTCAAACCCTGGTAAAAGGGGTTGGGACCCCTCATAATTACCAGTGCTTTACCCAAACTTTTTTCAAGAGATCCAAGTTCAAACCCGGATACTAGGGAACTAGGACCCCTCATAAAAACCCACGTTTTACCTAAACTTTTTTTTGTTCATCTAAGATAATGTAGTGGTTAGGGATTTAGCCTCTCTTTGGGGAGGTTCAAGGTTCAAACCACGACGTACTCAAAAGGGGTAAGTTGGATGGTAATGGTTGAGTATTTGTCAGTTCACTTCACTGCTCTAGTTCGATTCCTTGAGAGTTGGGGTTTCATTAAATTTTTCTTATTCAAGAGGTTAGGGTTTATAAAGGCAACATCCAAATGTATTGTCAATTTTCATATGTATTAAAAATAAAATATATCATAAATATTACCAATTATTAATGATGAACTAAAACCTTAGTATGAGGGGACTAAAACCTTAGTATGAGGGGACTAAAACCCATTGTAGAAACTCACGTTTCATCCAAACTTTTTATCAATAAAATTCAAGTTCAAACTTGTACTAGGGGACTAAGACCCTTCATAAAAATTCACGCTTTACCTAAACTTTTTTTTAGTAAAACAACTTGAGTGAATGTTTGAAACATGGTCATTTTAAAATTTGGGTGAATGTTGTTTGAAACATGCAATACTAAAAATAATTTACACTGTATTACTATTACTTCATGGGTTTCATGGAGTTTTGACAAATGATATTGCTATTATCAACTTAAAAAGAGTTACATCCCTCCCCAATTTAGATATGAAGGAGGTCATGATTGAACTCGAAACTAATCCACTTCTATCTTTTTACTCTCCTCTTTTCTCCATAGATAAGCTTGACCTAGAGCCTTGAAAGGGCAAGCCAACAAACTTGATTTCCCTTACGGTGACCTTAGCTATTTAACGATCTTCTATCTCTACAACCCACAAGTGAAATATCTTAGAACGTGAAACATTACGATTATTATTGTCACACATGTTGCCACGGAAATAATAAATGAGAAGCCAATTATTGTTGTTCATATAGTTGGAAAAAAATGTGCTTGACATGAATTATGTAAAGACTCACGAAAAGGACAGCGACGGCCAAATTGCCCCAAGACTCAGCGCAGCATCATGCGATATTTGTCTTCTTCTCTGAAGAAGTTTCTTGCAGCAAAGTCATACTGTTGACGTGGACGAAAAGAAAAAACGGTATCAGCTAACTACGAAAGAGAATCTTAGCAGAAAAGAATATTCAGCCCAAAGCCTAATGTTTGAGAAATAATAATAATAAATTAATGCATTGCGGGCTGACTCGTCTTGCGAAGGATATTTCCATTTTAATACCGCAAGAGTTCAACTTAAGCACGTCTGGTAATCTCGATAATTTTCCAGAGACTATGGAAACGTTCACATTTATTATTTAGGATTATTCTGGAAACCAACCATAAAGTATTTGTCTGACTCACGAGACAAGAATGCGTAGGCTGACAAAATTTATTGATTTCAAGTGTGCATAGTTTTTTAAAGTCAAAGGCGGTGGTTGGTTTCACGGGGCTCTTGTGGTTAGGTCATGCTGAATTGGATCCATTTTCTTTGTGGGTCCCACATTACGTTGTCTACTCGACTAATGTCAACGTTTGTCCGTATATCTCCAAATATCCGTTGTTGTCATGACGTGGACTATTGATAATTATTATTGTTTATGGAGGAGCCAAAATATTTGGTTTCTCGGGGCCAAACCCTAATATGTGACCACGAGACATTTATAACAATAACTTAGTTCCTTTTAAGTGGGGTTCGAAAAATAGAATATTGTTACGGTAATGACTCTTTTTTCCATACGGAGGATACACAAGTTTTAAGGGTGGACAATTGGACTCCCAGGGAAAACAAAAACTAGTTGATGGGAAGACTTCACCTAAAATAGATATTAAATGCAAGTTAAGCTTAAATTTAAAAGTGTTGCTATGAAAACTAATGAGAGAATCTAGTTCAAACCATAAAAGTATTGCTATGAAAGCTAATGAGAATCTAGTTCAAACTATAAAAAGTATTGCTATGAAACCTAATGAAAGAATCTAGTTTAAATAATGGTGGAATGCGTAAGTGCATTTGATATATATATATATATAAATCAAATAAAAATATTCACTTTGGACTAGGTCTATTATAAGTATGATGAGTCTTTTAGTATTTAGTTATTTAACATATAATACAGCTAATACCATATTATAAGACAAAATAAACAGTATGGTCGTAGGTTGTAGAAATGGAGCTATGAAACAATCTAAGCATTGCAAGATTGTTTGTATATCGGTTGGCAAGTAATACACAAATGGTGTTGAAAAGGTAAAGTCTGGCATATAATGTTCTTAATAAAAATTTCGATCTTTGAAAGTTTTGTTGTTAATTATGTCATCTTTCCTTGCCAATTAAAAACTAATGAATTAGCCTCTCCCTACTCCTAAAGTTGATAATGGTATAAATCATTCTAGGTTTATTTATTTAGGTTTTCAAAGGTTAGGTGGATTGGTAAAAGTTTGATTGGTTAAGTACTTGTTAAGAAGAGATTTAGGTTTAAACTTCGGGGCACGTTGTCAACTTTAATAGACAGATGACAATAGTACAAACCCCGAGCAACCAATGGTCTCTATCTCAATGTCGGGTCAACAACAACGAGACGAATAAGCTATTGAGAGCAATCCCTGTAGTTTGAACCCCGCGCTTGCCAGTTACTAAAAATAATGGCTGTAACTAACTCCCCTATGTAACAAAAAAATATAATGGTATAAATCATAAAGATGGTTCAATCTCTACATTGTTGTGTCCACTTTGCTTTCCAAGTTGATGGTTCAATCTCTACATTGTTGTGTCCACCTTGCTTTCCAAGTTGTGAACGTGTGTATGAATATTATCTCTACATTGTTGTGTCCAGCTTTCAATCTCTACATTGTTGTGTCCACCTTGCTTTCTAAGTTGTGAACATGTGTATGAATATTATCTCTACATTGTTGTGTCCACCTTGATTTCCAAGCTGTGAACGTGTGTATGAATATTAGAGACTTGGAAAATCAAATGAGATATTAAGTTCAACATGAAAAATTCCAAGTGAGATGTTTAACCAATAAACATACTTGAACATCTATATTATTAGGATCATTTGAAGACTATAAGATTGCAGTTTCCATAAAGAGTTTTCATCATCTTTTTTGGACTTACCAAGAAGGGTTATTTTCTAGGATAATATGCAGATTAGTAAAACCGAGGTTTATATTGGACCAAATACTTTGAGTAAAGTAGTGAAACAAAATAGATGGAAAACAATTTAATAATTTAGATAAAATATATAGCAAGTGGGACAAATCAAAATGGAGGCAAGAACAACAATACTGGGAATTTTAAAGTGAAGAAGGTACCATCTAAGAACTTGAAATTTTGATTTTCCAAATCTATACAACAAGATTAGCCCATTTAGACTTAGAGAAAGCAACTTGCCACTTAGTGTGAAGACAAGTGGATAGGGAAAATAAGGCACTATGAAGGTAGATAACATGCGATTTTTAATTTTGGATTTTAGCCTCATTCTGCCAATGCCAATCTCTCAAGATATCATAAGCAAATATCCGTAATTTGAGTATGAAGTCATCTGGATTAAATTTACATACTTGGTTATAGGTAAATTATAAACATATCAGTAAATTATAAATAAATTTAGCAAGGCTCTAGAAAAAGGAACAAACAGAATAATCCCAAAAGTCTAAAACTAAGTTTAATCTATTTTCGAAAGAATAACACCTTTAAGGTTAGAGGATAAAGGTAAAGGTTTTTGATCACATAAGACAATTTTGTGCCACTAAATACTAGAATACCTAATGTTGAGTCCATGCCTTAGAGAATCATATTTCTAGGTTAGAAAGGAAGTCGCTTCACCCTATGATGACCATTTCCTCGGAAGAGGTAAGGATCCATTTAAATCAAAATATTAGGCATTAAGCACCTTATGCTCCCAAGGAATAGTTTACCACTTTCCTCTAAAGGAGGCATTACAAATTTTGTGATGGAACAATTCTTTCTAAAATTTCATACTACTCAAAACATGAGCAACCCATTTAACTACCAAGAATTCAATCTAAGTAAGGGTGTCCAGAATACTAAGGCATCCCTTGATTTCAAGAGTTTTACACAATTTCCAAATTATGTGCACCATGCTACTAGAACCATCCCAATTGGACCAAAGTTAGCAATGAATTATTTGCATCAAGTAGTGATAGGTTGCATGAGAGGTCAATGATGCTAAGGAGTAGTATACATGAGAGACCACTAGGACCTTGCTTACAACCCAAATCTTACCAACCAATGACAAAAATTTGATGGGCCAGACCTCAAAATATTTTTGAAACTTTGTAAGCACCCAATTCCACATGCCATAGTGAAAGACATTAATACCAAAAGGTATTCCCAGATACCTCATAATTTATCCATGAGGAATGCTCTTTTAATTAAAGGGAATACTACCCATTTTAGGATTTGATGGACAATAGAGAGCTTCAATTTTGGAGTTACTGATCTTAGAACCAGATACATCACAATATAACTATAAAATCTTAGATAATATTTATTTCTTCTTGATTTTGTAGAAACAATATTGAGTCATCTGTTATATGGAAATTAATAAAAATTTCCATTTGGCATACTGATTCCATTCAAAAGATCCTCAAATTGAGATTTCTTTAGCAAATGTACTAAGGTATCAATTTTAGTCACATAAAGGAGAAGGGGCTAGGGGGTAACCTTTCCTTATATACCTCTAAAGTTAGAAATAATTATATAAAATACCATTAACCTACACTCTTGTTGAAGCATCCTTAAAGAGGAACTCAATGTGTCGATATAAATTTTTACCAAAGCTCAACAACCAAAATATTTTGAGGATAAAATCTAGGTTGATTCTATCATATGACTTATCAAAATTAATTTTAACTAGCACATTATCCTAGTTGGATTTGTGGGCCCATTGAGAAGTCTTCCAAGATAAAATGAGATTGTCTAAAATGAAGTGCCCTTTGATGATCTAGTTTGTTTGAGATTAATAATCTCCTAAGCAATAGGTCTGAGTGGATGACAAGGATTTAGCTATAATTTTATAGGACACATTGCCTAAGGCAATAATGTATACAACTAATATAAAAAGGCAATACAAACAACATAGTCATTAGAAACATATATATATATATATATATATATATATATATATATATATATATATATATATTATATATAACTTAAACCAATTAGTTAATTATCAATCATGTTCTATGTCATGGGTCATGGCCATAATCATTAACTACAAAATCAAGAAAGGGAATTAGGATAAAACACATAGGATTCTTATATGAGTTGTCATAAAGTTAGGATTCTCACTAAAATAGTGAGAATTGAAAGTCAATTTGTTATAACCTATGTTGGGAAAACAAATATGTATTTAAAATCTATTTATTGATGGAAATACATCAAAGCATTCTTATCATTGGTATCAAAGTGCCTAGATCTCCTAAAGGGACATATTCAAATAAAAATTTATTAGCACTAAAGAGGTATTATCTACATTTTGTCATCCAAAGGTCACAAAAATATTGTGCATGTGAATAAATTATCACAAGATAAGGTTTGAGGATTAATTTGGTACTAAAATGGTTATTGCTTGAAATTGCTTCATTGATAATGTTCATTAAACTCAAAGCTACTATCCAGTTGAACCCCTTATAGTCTATGTTATTTTGACTATTGTAGATAATGACAGTGCTATATAGATCTAGGTTTGAGTAGAATTTATATGTCTCACAATGTAAAAAGATGCCATAAAAAAGGGAACTTGTAGAGATATTGTTATAGGTTTAGAGGACTTTCTTCTTTGCAACTAATATGTATGACTTGCAACCTGATTTAGATATATCACCCTAACACTGCACAAGGCCATAGATCATAGGATTTATAATTTTATATGATGTAATATTGTAGCCACTATTCAAGACATTATCTTCTAGTGAATTTAGGACCAGATTGAGGCTTATTATGAAGGTACTTCTCTTGTGTAATTGGGCTCATGGTCATAGAATTGATAAACTGACATATATTATGAAGGATGGAGAATTATACAAATAACCAAATTTAGCAAGAGGTTTGCATATTCTTGTTTGAAGAGAATCTGAATGTAGGGGAGGAGTTCCTTCAATGACAACCTAACTATTGATCTCTGCATCTCTACTTGCTTCATTATTTCTGTAGTGATACAAGAGAAAGAAGAAAACTTAGGTCACTGCATTTGCTATCAAAACATGTTGATCTATAACATCCAATGAATGTTTGATCTATAAATTCAAAACTTGACTGAGTGTGTCTTTATTAGAAAGTGAGTTGTACATTATTTTATCCATCATTATTTAAGTTTAAAAAATATTGATGTCAATTTGGTTTGAGAGTTAGTCTTTATTTCTTTTAAAGACTATCATGTTAATAAGATTATTATTTGTTGTTATGAGCTATAGGATTTACATTCAATGTATCAAGATAACTTAACAAGTGTTAAGGTGTTAATGTCATATTTATTTTATGGTCATGTTCATATTAAATCAAGTTAGTTTGAAGAGTTATAAGGGTGAATTATTGGTGGTACCTAACACATTTATACATTGTTTTGATTGACGGTGATAATCCTATATTCTCTTAGTACTCATGGAAAAGACAATAATGGTTGAGAAGTTCAAAGGATGAGATTTCCATACATGTAAAATCAAGATTTAATTACTTCTAATTGAAAAATATGTTTGGGATGTCATTTATGAAACCACACCAAAGCCACAAACTTTTGATGAGGAAACCAAGTAGACTATAAAAGATCAAAGAGCAATAGCTATGATTGGTCTTGGTCTCTTAGATACATACTTGCATCACATAGATCTCTCAAATACTGAAAATTTTTAGGATTTTCTCAATAAATTTTCCAGTTCATAAGCATCAAGCACAAAGATGACACTTAAGAAGAAATATTTTGGACTAAATATGATAGAAGGTGATGATATCATCCAACACATAAGTAAGTTTCACACCTTGATAAATCAACTAGATGGAATTAATGCCAAGTTAGAAAGTGATGATGTTAAAGCTATTTTGTTAAATAGCATACCTTCTAGTTATGTTAATATTGTGTTTACATTGAACACAATTTATCCCATTATGGAAGATGTAATTTCATCTTTGATTTATGAAGAAAAGCAAGTTAAGAAAAATGACTTGATTAATGATGAAAATGAATTATTTGTTAAAAAAGAGCAAAATAGTAAGAGTCCTTCATCTAAGGATCGATTTGTGTGCTTCTATTATAAACAATGGGACCATATAATGATAATGTATCCAACAAACCAAGGATTTGATAAATGAAAAGCAAAAAATAAATAAGACAATGATTGTACATGAAGACAATAATGAAGAATGTATTTTTGTAGCACATGATCAAGACCCTTTCCATGATGACAATGGGGAGGAATATATTTATTGAATTGGTTATATATTGATCCTTGTGAATAGATGTGTGTCCCTATTCATAAGGGATGTTCAGTGTGGTAGTAATTCCCACTGAAATTCTATCTAATGTATTAAGTAGAAACCGATTCCACATTTATTGTGAATGGTTGAGTTTATTTCTATTTACAATAAAATGCAAATCAGTAAGATCTAGACTGACTAATTATCTATGATTGGTTACATGTATCCCCAGTCACAACTATTGTAAATAGTAGAATTTATCCCTATTTGTAATTTCAATGTTGGATAGAGTGTTTATCCATATCTAATTGTTTTGTATGACCTTACCCTCACCTTGGTTAAGAGTCGAGTGAGGACATTCCCACTATTGTTTGTTGTGAATAGTTCAGTGTGTCCCTATTTGTACCATAATAGTACTTGTGTCTTAGTTCATCATATGATTATTTGTATTATTGTTAGTATTCCTATCCATGTTTGGGGTATGATGTAATAAGGGGGGAATATTGGGATTCATTACATCATATCATGTGATAAGTCATATTAAGGTCAAAATAAAGTGTGGGGATAAAACCACTCATATAGGAGTAGTGTGTAAGTTGTTATAAAGTTAGGATTCTCACCAAAATAGTAAGAATTGAAAGCCAATTTGTTAGTTTTTAACAAGCTATGATGGGAGAAAAATATGTATTTAAAGCATGTTTATCAATGGAAATACAACAAAGCATTCTTATCACTTTCTAGCTTCATGCTAAGTAAAAAATGCTTTACCATGGGGTTGATAAAAAAAACAATGTTATAACAAAACACCATTAATCTTAAATTTCTAAAGGAAAATAATATTATGTGAAATTTTTGTACAAGAGGGTCATAACACATACATTCTAAGACAAATAATTAAAATTTATGAAATATATGTAAATAGGGGATGATTAACCTTACCTTCTAGGATACTAAACTAATTCCTTACACTAACACCTTTTGAAGGGAAGTGATATAGCTAGAGGAAGGAAGAATGTGACTAGAAAATTGAGAGGAAATGAGGTAGAGATGATTTAGTAATCAAGATATGAGAGAGGGGTAATGAATGGGAGTTTTTTGAACCATTGTGTCTCTCTATAAATGGAATCTACATGCGATATAACCTGGGTACTTACCCTTAGCCAATCATTATTCATCAATTTGTATTCAATATAATATTCTTAATATATATAAATTTGGGATCATCCATCATAAGTGGTATTAGAACCTTCTTTTGTTGGCAATTTTATTTTCATTTATGAAGACATTTTACATTCTAACAAGTTTCTAGTAGAACTTGAATAACAAGGAAAGAGAATTTCTCATACTAAAAGTCATTAATAAAAAAATATGATGGAGGTGTAACTCTTTCAAGTGGTGGTTTAGCACATACCCTCAAGAAGCCTTATTATGTTGAACTAATTGAGTATGCTTCTAGGAATTAGCCCTGTGGGTGAAAGGTATTTAATATTCTTCTAGAGGAGACCACCTGTATCATTCTTCACCACTACTTGTAGGAATCGATGCACTGAAGGAGAAATTCTACTTTATTTTTTCACACTTTTATAAAACCCCATCTTAGAGGATTTGGTAAGGTTTTTATGTTATATACAATAGCGTCATGTTAAAACATTTAAAAAAATAGTTATTTTTTAGAAATAAGAACCAATTTTTCAATCTCCTTTGAGATCTAGACTTGAAACCATTGGTACTTATCACACTCCTTGACTCATCTGCATCCAAAAAATCATCACAATTACTTTCCCTTTCTTCTTTGGGGATTCATTAATAAACATAACCTATTTATTTTAAAATAAAAACTATACCACCATCATAATATTAGAACCCTAAACATAAGAAATATTTTTCAAGTCTACAATTTTAAATTCTATAAGGGGGTTTCTTTTCAAAATTATTATCATCTAAAGTCATCAAAACGTATGATATCTTCTCACCATAGTGAGAACAACACCATCCATTAATATGCAGACAAAGAGGAGCCACTCACTTTATTTACTATCATCTAAAATTTGCATGGAGTGAAGATCCTAAGCCTTAATAAAAACAATAATTCTCTCCTCTTATCTCACCCACATACCCCAATATAATAATAAATATTGCATTTTCCACATGCTCCTTTTCCCCTATTAATTTAAAAAAAAACAACATTAGGTACTCTTCATCCTCTCCTATCTCATTCCATGTAACCCCCCTTTCCTCTCGCTCACCCATGTACCCCTACTATTATTATTATTATTATTAATATTTGTTGCTTAGGGAACCTCTAAAATGAAAAAAAAAACTATGTTCCCCCTCCCCTCCTCATGTACCCTCCCCTCCCTCCTCTCCCTATGTACCCTCCCTTCCCTCCTCTCACCCACGTCCACCAAACCCCTTGCCACCCATGTTTAATTTAATTTCTCTCCACACACATTAATTTAAAAAAAAAACTTTCCCCTACCATACATATAACCAACACACTATCTAATTCTCCCTTTCCAAACACCTAACCAACCGCCTATATAAAGAGCAGTCCCTTTATAAATATTTATATATATTCTATATTTATCCTATTTATATTATATTTTTATATACTTGATAATATATTTTATATTATAATCAAGTGGCATTAGCTCAACCAATTATATTCCTCAACATTCAAGGAGACCTAGGTTCAAATATTGCTAAATCATATATGGATAATATCCAAGCTTTGTTGTAATACCACTATGTGGTGATGATGTAATATAGGTGGGGCCCGTTTCAATCCTATATAACCTATTAAAAAATATGTATACTTTGTATTATTTAATAAAAAATACATATATAATAATAAATAAATTTAAAGACAAACAATAATTGTTCGAGTACATGTAATATTTTAAAATTCTAAGGATGAATAATGCCCAATTACAAGTAATGGTGGAGTCATTACAAAAAGATGTAAATCAAATAAAACAAGATGTGGAAAATATTAATGAATAAATCAACAAGATAGAGAAAGGTATTAAATATATTAAAGCCAATATTCAGGTGTTGATAACTAATAGAATATCCTTAGGAGTGTTAAGCTTTTTAGTTACACAAACGTCAAGGCTAGATTCTAACCAAATGCCAAAAATCATCATTTTTCATACTTCACAATAATCAAATCAACATTGTAATAGATAGTTCAAAATAAATGCTCAAACCTATTTGCCAAAGTTCAATTTTGAAAATCTATGCAATATATTGAGTGGGATATAAGTATTAAAAATTACCTTGAATTAAATTCTATCAACAATGAGGAGAATGCTATTAAAGTAGTGTCTCTCCATTTTGAAGGACAAACACAAAAGTGGTATATATGGTGGTATGAAAAACACAAGGGCTTACATGAACATGGAAAGGATTCCTTGCAAATTTTAGTAAAATATTTGAACATCCAAAGACTAATTATTTCAATCAATTGACTTAAATAAAACAATAAATATTGGTGGATGAATGCACCTCTGAATGTGATCTATTAGCAACATTAGTAACTAACATATCAAATAATCAATTAGTTCAATGTTTTGTGGGTGTATTAAAACCTAATATAAAACATGAACTTCAAGTTAGGGATGTTTTGACCCTACATCAAGTTATCAGGTTAGCTCCAAAGTATGGAAATAATATATTAAAAAGAATTGAAACACATGGTTTCAAGTTGCTCAAGATATAAGAAATGAAAATACAATAGAGTCAAATAGATATCAACCTCCACATAAATGAAGCTGTAATTACAAGGAATATCAATTGAACAAGGGAAAGAAAGAGACACCTAAATTATCAAATTTTAAAGATTCAAAGAAACTTTATAATTGTGAAGGAAGGAACCTTGAAGAAGGAAACTTGGATGCAAGTGTGATAGAGAAAATATACTATTTCCATAATCTTTAAAGATATTACAATATAATATTTTACAATGATCCTTGGGCTTACAAATGGGGATTTCCAAGGTGAAAAATGTCATTTTTACAAATATGACAAGTAATGGCACACAAAGTGTCTTCTAAACCACCTCAAAAGGTGGGTGGATTTTTGTTTTGCTTGAGAAACATCCTTGGAATGTGCGTATCTCCTTGAACCTACACACAACCAAACAAAAAAAAGTTAGTAGCACCTTATTAGGTCCACCTAGGTTGGACCCAAGTCAAATAAAATATGTAAAATATTAAAGAAAGAAAGCTTGATTCAAAGAACAAATTTAACTCAAAGTGATACTAAATACAATAAATCTTACCTTGCTTACCTTTACTGATTATCTGCTACAATTTTTAACTGTATTAGGCTCTAGAAGTGGACCATCCAGGGGTAGACGACCCTGACTATGGATTGTATGGGGGTAGATGGTTAGGTTTATACTACTTAGAATGATGTAAGTACTTAGGAGGAGGGTCTGTATATTGATAGGAGCCAAATACTTATTTGTAACTAGTCTAGAGAGATGATCATTTGGGGTTAGATGATGGTGACTACAAATCTTCTATGGCTTGATGATCGAAGCTCTATTGCCCAAATTTAGAAGAAACATCAAAGGAACCTTTAAGACAGTGTCAAAAGCCTCTAGTATGAATATGTAGTCATCTAGAGTCTTCACCTATGAGAAATTTTACAAACAAGATATGTGCACATAAAAGCATACAATAGTTTCCATGGTTGGTTTGTAAGCAAGGTTGTGCACATAAGGGATTTCAAAAGAAATTATGGTAGAGTTTTTGCATAGAAATTCACACTCTTATGGAAATGAAATAAATGAGGGGGTATTATAGATTTTTTTCAAAGAAGATGGGGGTGGTGACATGGCATGACATGGAAACCATGTGACATGGGTGCCACTTGCATGGTCAAAGGGGTATGTGCACCATGTCTCATTAATCTCCTTGGATGGGGAGATTCCTCACCCCATTCAGGTGGCATGTGCATACCATGTCTCATTAATTACCTTAGGTGGAGAGGATCCTCGCCCTCCCCAAGTGGCATTAAGAAGCATGGGGAAGGTGAGGGTGCATGGGGATGTGGAAGGTAGGGGTAGACTAGGTTAGGATGATGTGGACCAAAGCTATGATCCAAGCGAGTAGGATAGAGGAGTGTGCACATAGGATAGGAAATTGTGCACATAGGATAGGAGGGATGGGAGAAGTCACATGGTGATTAAGGGATTGGTGTACGAGAGGGTTAAATGGGGAAAGGGGACTAGAGAGGAAAAATTAAAATTTTTGTAAGGTTGCATGGTGCCATGATGCAATTTTGGGATTATTTGGGATATTTACAAAATTATTAGAATGTGACCTTAGGCAAATATAAAATTGATACGTTTTAGGTGTCTAAATTTACCCCCATTTTATACTACGTTGTGTGTAAACACTATGCAGTAAAAAAATATACAACACTGATTGACTAGATCGGTGATGGATGATAGTGGATGACAATGATGACTAATGAATGACCATGACCTTTGGTGTACCACAATGACAACTTGAAGAGAGAGACACAAGATTTTATCAAATCAAGAGCAATGTAGGATATCCCAATTATGGAAGGAATGAGTACCCTGGAAAATTTACCTTTGATAGATTGACGAGATCATTTATTTGGTAAGTTTATCAACCATAGGTAGGTATCCTCTAGATGTTCCAATTGATCGTAGGGGGTCTTAAGTTGTCACCTTGATGAAACGAGTGCATGGGTAACCATATAGACATTGACATTGAGCATACAATTTTTTTTGAATTGGAGTTTGAGTTGAGAAGAGAATTTTTGCTTTTTTCCTAGTAGAGGAGGGCTAGTGATAGCCTATGGCAAAAATTCTTAGACACACGTAATTCTAGGATTGAGTGTTTAGGTATTGGACTTGTTTGAGACAAAATTTTATGGGTAATATGTATCCCATCAATTGATGAGATGATGGATGAAGAAACAAAAAAAATCAAGTGCTTGAAAAAAATTCATTGTGTCATGGAGCAATCAGAGTGGGGTAGACAGGGATTGGAATTGGCAAGATGAAAAAGAATAAATGTTTTGCAATTTTTTGGCCATCTAGGGGTGGGTGGTATGCAACCGTCTACCCTCAGGCCACTAGGGACCATTCAGGATGTTCACCAACCATCTGGGATGGTTGAGAATGCACCAGTATAAAAGGTGTATCACCTCTTGTGAGCACTCATTTGCATTATGCATTGTGGGTGAAGTGAGAGAGAGAGAGTGGTGTGAGAGAAAATTTTATGCAGAGCTCTTACGAATTGCTAATTCGAGTAGATAAGATGGTGAGTGGTGGTGTGATAATGGGTATTGGAGGGAGTGCAATGCTGGTTAGTCCATTTCTATCCTTTTGAAATTATTTATGTGTTTATGGATAAAACAAACCCTAGGGTTTAATTATTTTGTTGCTATTTTTTTTAATAGAGAAAATGAAACCATAGACAAAATAGGTTAGCATATAAAAATGCATTATGCTTTTGTATGTTTGGGTTTGGGGATTTTGATTTTTGCATGGTTTTCTTAGTTTTTGTTTTTCTTATTTTTTTCCAATTTGGGCATTTCAAGGTAATGGGTATCTAGAAACATTTTTTTTTCCAATTGCGCAAGTCTGTACGATCGTACGTATCTATACAGTTAACTTTTTTATTTTATTTTTTTGGGTATTTTTGTGGATTTTTAGGGCCAAACATCTAAGGGTGGAGGATTGGCCCTAAAAATTATCCAGGGGTAGATGGTTGATTTTTTTTTTGTTTTGTTGGAGGAGATTGATAGAATACAAATTTTGATGAGGGAAAAACAATGGCAGCTAAGGATTTTATAGTCATGGCATATATTTTGACAATTTTTTTGAAATGTGAGGGAGTTTTTGGATGTTGAGGATTGGAATTGGTTGAGATCTATAGGATTGGAGGGTGGCTCTCTTGGAGTAGGTACATGAAGATAAATGCTTCTTGTCAACATTGGTTGAGAGGTGGGATCCAGATAGGGGCACATTCCATTTGTGTTGGAAATTTGAGGTAATTTGAGGCATTTTATGTTGTCATTGATGTCACATAGATCACATTTGGTTTTGGTGGCCAAAATATTTCATAAATAAGCATTTATGATATTTTGGAAAGCATGGCTATTTACAGGATTTTTATGAAAACCAAGGCAGGCAAAATAAAAGGTTTTCTTTAAAACCATGGTGGGCTTATGTGGAAAGGGATTTTTCTTAAAATCCAAGGTGGAATTTTGTTTCATCAAAAAAGGACCTCCGGTGATGAAGATATTAAAGTTTAAATTAATGGAGGGCCGACCTATGTGCAATTAATGGAGGTTGGCATATATATATGTAAAGGTTTCAATTTATTTCGAAAATGGGGTATATTATATATCGTCGAAAATATTATTTCGAGGGATATTTGACTAACTTATTTAGAAGGATAAATAAGGTGTGTGTAAAGAGATATTTCTGATTTTGCAAAGGGGTTCCAAAAGTGAAGTTTGCCTTGTTCTTTTTCAAGAGGATTAATTCTTTCATGAGGTAACTAGGTATGCAATATTGTGATTTATTTTATTTTATGGTATAAGTGGTTTTGGGAGTGAAAAGGTTATGAAATGTTTTGATTTATTTTATTTTATGGTACAAGTGGTTTTAGGAGAGATAAGGAAGTTGTGCAATTAAAGGCCTTGGTGATGATTATTGAAAAGTGGAGTAATGTTGATTATTTTGTGATCTACTAACCCTTGTGAAGATAGGCAAAAGAATTTTGTGATTGCGGTAGATTTACAAAGAGGTTTTTTTATCTTCATAAAAGGTATGGGAACATTCTCCTATTGATTTTTTATGTTGGTTGATTTCTGAAATATCATTGGAGGGAAAAGGATTGTTTGTGGTTTCCTTTTCGAAAGTGGTTGGTTGAATGCTTCAAGGTTTTCCAGAATTGAGAGTTGTGTCTAAACCTTGTTTGATAAGCATAGTTGTTGAAGCCCATTGGTTGTGAAAGAACTTGAGTTAGAAAAGAACATGAGTATCATTGTTATGTGAGATTTGTGGTTGAGCATTTTTGGGAACATTTGAGTTGGTTGATACATACTTGGACTAGGGTTGTGTGAGAGAGAGTTGTCCCTTGTGGTGATTGGTTGAATTGAGTTGATTGAGCCTAGTCAAGTGATGTGTGAAGTGATTGTTCAAGTTCTATAAAATAAACTATTCCATAATTCTATGTTGAGTTGAGATTAAGGTTAGAACATATTGAGTCTCTAACAATTTTCTTTATGGTTCTATAATACTTGAGTTGAGTTGAGGTTGACTTGAATTGAGTTGAGGTTGATTTGAGTTGAGAGTGATTTTAGAACATATTGAGTCTCTAAAAATTATCTTTATGCTTCTATGAGTTGAGTTGAGATTGATTTGGTTTGAGAGTGATATTAGAACATATTGAGTCTCTAACAATTCTCTTTATGCTTCTATGAAGTTAATTCGAGTTGAGATTGCCACTCATTGTTGAGTTCATTTTGAGTACTACTTGAGAATGATTGATTAAGCCTTTGAGAAGGCCTTTGGGATAAATTTGTGGATAGTTTTGGGCAAGTTCTTGGTGAGCTTGCTAGAGTAGATTTGGGGAAGTTCTTGGTGATCTTGCTAGAGTAGATTTGGGCAAGTTCTTGGTGAGCTTGCTAGAGAAAATTTGGGGAAGTTTGATGAGGATTGATGTTTGATCCCTCATATGACCCCTCTAGTAGTTCCTAGCTAGGTTTGCATAGTTTATTTCTTGCAAATTAATAATTGTAAGTGAGTCTCCTTCTCACATGCACTTGTGGGCACTAGTTATCTTCTAGTTGTCATTTAGAGTGTTAGTTAGTAAGTGTGAACTCAAAGTAGGAAGTGTGTACTTCAAGATAGCTAAAATGGATCTTATAGTTAGCATTATTCCTTTCCTCTTAACTTAGAAGTTACGTGCATTCTCCTTTGCACTTTTGTAGCTTATGGTTAAGCATATTGGATCAAATCCATGATTTGATGGGTTTGGTTATGTATTTTGGGCCATTAGTGCCTATATAATGAGTTTGTAAATAATATGAAGTTAGTTGGATTTTCAATCCTTTTCATTGGTATCAGAGCCTAGTTCAAGTTTACACTAGGGCTTGTGAGGTGAGAGGATAGGAGATAGATTAGTTTTCTTATGAGAAACTTGTTTTCATTGAGGACTCGGTTCAAGCTCAAGGGGAGCTTGAAAACCATTCACAGAAGGAAGTTCCTTAGGCATCAAAATCCTCGTTCCAACTTTCTCCGTATGCTCAAGAAGTATAGGAGAAGTTTACCCCGATTTCTTTCTTACAAAGATCCCTTGGCAGGGTTGGATTTCTCCTACGGTGAAATGCGAATTAGGGAGCCTGTTGTTCCTGAAGTTCCTACCATTTCGGAGTCTTGAAGATCGAGCATCATCAAAACTAGGTCGTGTGTCGACTTAGATCTGGTTGCCTTTCAAACGCTGGTCGTGTGTCGACTGGATCTTGAAAGGAGAGCTACTGAAGGAGTCTTGGGATAATCAAGAGAAATTAGCAATTTTTTTATTTTATTTTGAAGGTAATTTGCCTTCAAATATTAGCAATTTTCTATGTTTTCTATGTTTTTAAATTAACCCTCCTGGTTAATTTTTAAAAATTTCATAGTTTTTGTTAAAAAGCTGATATTTTAATTGATATATATATATATATATATATATATTATTTTATATATTAATTAATTTTATCATTGTAAAAAAAAAAAAAAATTGATTGAAGTCCCTCGGCCCCATCTCAGCAGGAGCCGAGGGCTACTTTGTGCAGGCGGCTCGGCTGAGTCAGCACTGCCGCCTACCGACGTCGGCCATCGGACATCCGTCGACCGATAGACCTTTCTTGTCGGCTATCGACGGACGTCGGTCGACGTCCAACACAGCCGATGAAAGGTCGGTTGTGTGACGCTATGCCTGACAGACCCTACGGTTTGTCAGGCCTACGACGATGACAGACCCTACGGTGCGTCGGGCCTATCATGGGCGACAGACCTTACGGTATGTCGGGCTGACTAGCCGACAGCCTGCGATGGACTATCGAGCCTGTCGCGGCGATAGTCCTACCATGGATCGTCAGACCCGCTGTGGTGACGACCTACACAGCGACTATCGAGCCCGCTACTGGCTGACGAGGCCTAACGAGGTTGTCGGGCTCTACTAGCAATGACACGCCCGTCGGGCTTTGTCGCGTTTGCCCGGATGATCGGCCGATTGGACAGTCCTCCACCTGCACAACCTGCAGGCATGAACGTCCACGCGCTCCACAGCTGACGGACGTCGGCTGTGCCACGTTCGCTGCCAACATTCGACAGTCGACAACCGGTAGCCTGCACGTAGCCCGAGGCTACAACTACATTTTTGCATCCGACACAAAATTTTGAGTATCGAGCGCATAAATTTTTGCATGATTGGCTACCTCGAGAAACGTGCCAGTGCAGTTCAGACAGTCATACACAGCCAGTGGAGTTCAGTTCACCGCGGGTAAATTGTAATTTTTTAAAAATTTTACTATTCTAAGGTTGCATGTAATTTTTATTTTTATTAATTTAATTTTTAATAACTTAATTAAATTAATTAATCTTTGATTAATTATAATTTAATTTTTAATTAAGTTATTTTTAAATTAATAAAATATAAATTGTAAACCTTAGGGTAGTTTAAAATTTTTCAATTTTTAGCCTTAGGAGTATTTTTCAGGGCACACCATTGTAACAAGGAACCTTCAATTTTTTTCTTTTTGAGTGCTTTTCCCTTTTACTTCTGGCTTATACCCGGTCTCACATGGCTTCTGACTTGGCTGCCCAAGTGGCAGAACTTGCACATGTTGTAAATGCTTTAGCAGATAAGGCTAATGATACTACCATGGCAGAAGTTCTTGGTAACCTTGCAATGAAGGTAAATGACATTTCTATCAACAATGCTTCAACTTCTGCTAATGATTCTCACCTGAGAGTTCGTTGTGAAGTGCCACTTTATGATGGATCCCGAAACCCTGAAGTCTTGAATAGTTGGATTCTTGACATGAGTTCTTGGTTTTCTTACACTCAGCTTTCAGATGAGGATCTGGTTCCATATGCTAAACTCAAACTTTCTGGTTTAGCTAAAGTACTTGTTGAAAGAAAAAGAGGTCATGATGAACTCACCTCATGGGATGAGCTTGTAGATTGTCTTAAGACCAATTTTTATCCTTCCAATTATTCTAAGGAATTGGTCATTAAGTGGTTTCGATTTCGGCAAGGTACTAATATGACTGTGCAAGAATATATCTTTCAATTCAACAGGTACAAGATACTTTTGAATGTGGAGGAAGATATTAAAGCTTTGATTCTCAAATTTCAAAGTGGTTTGTTGGAACATTTGTACAGGGAAATTATGTTTGTTTCTATGGACACATTGGATTCAGTTTTCAACCAAGCGCAACTTGCGGAGGACAAGTTTAAGGCGCATTCGTAGGCATTCCGTGCACCTGCTACTCAAGTGGTTGCAAACTCATCAAAAGGGAATAATTCTTTCTCACAAAAGAAGAATTTTGCTCAAAAGAAGAATGTTTCTTCTCCATCTCCTTCTTCTCCTTCCCCTTCCGCTTCTACTCCCTCTTCTTCTTCTTCCAAACCTTCTTCTTCTTCTTCTAAAATTTTTGTAACTATTGTAAGAAGAAAGGTCATGAAAAAGCTGATTGTTTTAAGCTTAAAAAGAAGAGTTTAGTCATTACTACTCAAGAGGAGGATGCTTCCAAAGGTCCCCTTGAGTCAGTAGGAGAAAGTAGAGTATATACGAAATTACGAGGTAAGCTCAATGAGGTTACCTTAGTGAATGTAAGTTCATCTGAGAGCGCTCGTGATGCTTTGTTCATCACTCGAGCTCATTTGCTCCATAATTTTGCAACAGATTGTATAGTGGATAATGGCTCGCAGAAAAATCTAATTGCGAGGTCCATTGTCGAGCGTTTGAAGTTACCTATGGAGCCTCATCCTCAACCTTATTCTTTGGGTTGGAAGGATAGTGGAAGGGGCTCAGAAATCACTCACACTTGCACATTAAAATTTGCACTTGGCCCACATTTCATAGATCAAGTCACTTGTGATGTGACTCCTATGGATTGTTGTGGGATTTTGCTTGGACAACCTTTTGAGTATGATAGGAGAGCTATTTATGATGCTTTCAAAAGAACCTACACACTTCAAAAATATGGTCAGGTCTTTCTCATTAAAAGCACCAACACTCCTAACATCATTCTAAGTTCCAAGCAAACAAAAAGAGTAATTAAAAAAGGTGGTGATGTTGCTCTAATTTTCATTCACTCTCAAAACACTCCTACATCCACATCCATTCCAAAGCAACACTCTTCAATGGATAAAATATTGCAAAGTTACTCACACATATTTCAAGAGCCAAAGTCTCTTCCTCCAATTCGCACAATTAATCACAACATTGAAATCATTCCTGGTTCTTCACTACCTAATGCTCCCATGTATAGACAATCTATTTTGCAAAATGAAGAAATAAAAAGGCAAATAGAAGATTTGTTGTCTAAGGGTTTCATTAAGGAAAGTACTTATGCTTGTGCCTCACCTATTTTGTTGGTTCTTAAAAAATATGGCACTTGGAGATTGTGCATTGATTTTCGTGCTTTGAACAGAATTTCTATAAAGAATAGATATCCACTACCACGCATTGATGATTTATTAGATCAGCTCCAAGGAGCTAAGTTCTTTTCAAAAATAGATCTCAAAAGTGGATATCATCAAGTGCGTATCCAAGCTGAGGATACATGGAAGACAACTTTTAAGACGAAGATGGGCCTCTTTGAATGGTTGGTCATGCCCTTCGGTCTTACTAATGCTCTTGCAACCTTCATGAGGTTGATGAATGATGTATTTCGTGATGTACTTGACAAATTTGTAATAATATATCTTGATGATATATTGATATTCTCAAAAACTTGGGAGGAACACCTTAGGCATATCCATCATACCCTTGATCTTCTTGCGAAGAATCAATTATATGCCAATTCCTCCAAGTGTTCTTTTGGCAATACTTCAGTTTCTTACCTTGGTTATGTGATTAGTGAAAGTGGAATTCAGGTAGATCCCACCAAAGTTGATGTTTTACTTAAGTGGTCCCCTCCTTCAACTCTCACTGAGTTAAGGAGTTTCCTAGGACTTGCGAATTTTTATCGCAAGTTCATTCCTCAATATTCCACCCTTGCAACTCCATTGCATTATCTCACTAAGTCTAAAGTTCCATTTCATTGGGAGAAAAGCCAAGAGATTGCCTTTGAGAAACTCAAAAAGAAACTTTGTACAACACCTGTGTTAACTTTACCCGACCTCTCTCAACCTTTTGAGATTGAAACGGATGCCTCTAAAGTTGCCTTAGGAGCTATGCTCAAACAAAATGGTCATCCAGTTGCTTATCATTCAGAAACTTTTTTTGCTGCTAAGTTGAACTATTCTACATATGACAAAGAGTTGTATGCATTAGTTCAAGCTATAAAGTACTGGAGACATTATCTTTTGGGAAAAGATACGAGTAGTCCACACTGATCATATGCCTCTCAAGTTTTTACAATCTCAAAGTAAAATTGAAGAATCAAGACATATGAAGTGGGCCTCTTACCTCCAACAATTTCACTTGGTAATCAAGTACAAAAAGGGGAAGAGTAATACTGTTGCTGATTGTTTGAGTAGGCCTCCTTCCGCTCTTGCCTTAACAGTTATGTCCACTTCACACTTGGGATTTTAGACTTGGCCTAATCAGTATTCATAGGATCCTGATTTTGGGAAAATATTTGAGCAAGTGAGTAAGCCTTCTTCTTCCAATTTGCGTCCTTTCCAATATTTCTACATCAAAGGACTTCTTTACAAATTGGAAAAGTTTTGTGTTCCTTGTGAGCCTAGAGTGTCACTTCTTAAGGAAGCTCATTCTACACTTTATGGTGGTCACTTTGGGAAGCACAAAACACTTCATCACTTGCAAAGATTTTTCTACTGGCCTAAAATGCAGAGGGATGTGTTGAGATTTCTCAAACAGTGTGCGGTTTGTTGTCGCTCAAAACCAACTAACAAGAAGTTTGGCTTAGGCATGCCTTTGCCCATTCCTTCCCATCCTTGGGAAAGCATTTCCATGGATTTGGTTAGTGGTTTTCCTATGATAGTGCGACAACATGATTGTGTGTTCGTGGTGGTTGACAGATTCAATAAGATGGCTAAGTTTATTCCATGCCGCAAGACAAGTTTCACAACAGACTTAGCCCAATTTTTCTTTGACAGCATTTGGCGTTCCTTTGGTCTACCTACCAGCATTATATCGGATCATGATTCATGCTTTGTGGGTCACTTTTGGCGTTCTTTGTGGAAAATTTTGGGAGTTTCCCTTAACTTTTCCACCGCCTATCATCCGCAGTCCGATGGGCGGACTGAAGTGGTAAACCGTACCCTTGTGCAAAGTTTACGAATCTATCATCACGCTTCACCAACAAAGTGGGACTTGAGTCTCACTCATATTGAACATGCCTACAATAGGGCCCTACATTCTTCTACAGGTCACTCACCTTTTGAGGTTTGTATGGGATTTCAGCCCTTGGCACCTTATGAGTTACCTTTGTCTTTGCCTTCTCCTATCACTTCACATCTTCAAAAGGAGCAAGACAAGGCACACTCATTTATTCAGCACTTGCACAATCTACAATCAAAGGTGGTTGAGATTTTGCAAAAGACACAACAACAGCAGAAAAAGGCCATGGATCGACATCGAATTCCTCATCCATTTTAGGTTGGTGACAAAGTTTGGTTGCATCTTGACAAGCGGCGTTTTACTGATAAGACTCATAGTAAAATCAAACCAATTCGCTATGGGCCTTATACTATTCTTCAATAGGTGTTCGAGAATGCTTTCCGCCTTGATCTTCCCGCACACTTGGGAATTCATGACGTCGTCAATGTAGATCTTTTGAAGTTGTACTTTGACTCTACATTGGAGACAACACCAGCTATCAGTCATCCTGTGGACGTGGTTCCTGATTCTCAGTTACCATTGGATTCTGATCAGGTCTATGACACAAAGACTCGACAGACTCACCAGGGTCTACCACCTCATATCTTGTGGCTCGACGAGGACAGCTGCCGCATCAGGCTCATTGGATTTCTTTTCATCGGATGTCCCGTGACTTTCCTACTCTTCCGAAAGCATTGGAGGCCAATGCTTCTATTGTGGGGAGGCATGATGAGGATTGATGTTTGATCCCTCATATGACCCCTCTAGTAGTTCCTAGCTAGGTTTGCATAGTTTATTTCTTGCAAATTAATAATTGTAAGTGAGTCTCCTTCTCACATGCACTTGTGGGCACTAGTTATCTTCTAGTTGTCATTTAGAGTGTTAGTTAGTAAGTGTGAACTCAAAGTAGGAAGTGTGTACTTCAAGATAGCTAAAATGGATCTTATAGTTAGCATTATTCCTTTCCTCTTAACTTAGAAGTTACGTGCATTCTCCTTTGCACTTTTGTAGCTTATGGTTAAGCATATTGGATCAAATCCATGATTTGATGGGTTTGGTTATGTATTTTGGGCCATTAGTGCCTATATAATGAGTTTGTAAATAATATGAAGTTAGTTGGATTTTCAATCCTTTTCAAAGTTCTTGGTGAGCTTGCTAGAGCAGATTTGGACAAGTTCTTGGTGAGCTTGTTATTCAACATTGGACAAGTTCTATGTGAGCTTGTTATTCAAAATTGGACAAGTTCTATGTGAGCTTGTTATTCAACATTTGACAAGTTCTGTGTGAGCTTGTTAAGTAGGTTTTGTGTGAGCCTATTGAGAAGGTTCTTAGTGAGCCTATTGACAGAGCTTTGGAGGTGATAGAGTATAGAGGACAGAGTCTCAGTGGATAGAGATCCAACAACCAGCACAGTTGAAGATAGATCTGAGTGAGGAGTCTTCAAGTGGAGAGAGGTCCACTAGTTAGTGCAGCAGAGAGACAGAGTCTTCTAGAAGATCACATAGCCAGAGCAGAAGGGGAAAGAGTTCTCCTATGGAAGAGATCCATGAACTTGAGATTAGGGGATCAACATCTCCTTTGGATAGAGATCCATAAACATTGTAATTGGGAGTGATTCCCAAAGAGATTGATTGAGAAAGTTTTAGTAAAATATTTTCTCCATGGAGTAGCCCACATTGGGTGAACCACGTAAATTGTGGTGTCTCTATTGTGTATGGTTTCTGTGCATTGCTTTGATTACTGCTATTGATACTACTATCTTTACACAACATAATATTGAATTGGAAGAAAAAGTAAAAAGTGGTCTTATACTGTTCACCCCCCTCTCAGTATAAGCTTGTGTTCTTCAATTGGTATCAGAGTAGGTTCCTTCGAAAAGGCTAACAACTTGAGGGCAGATTCTACAAGAACACAGATGGCTTCACAGAATGGATTATCTTCAAATAAGGCTCCATTGTTTGATGGTAACAATTATGCTTTCTAGAGCATGAGGATGAAGAACTACTTGATATCACAAGGATATGAGGTATGGAAGATGGTTGAAAAAGAGTATAAGGTTGAAGGTGATCCCGAGGAAGATAAGACTACCAGGAAATTGGTTGAGATCAATGCAAGAGCAATGAATTGTATTTTGAGTGGGCTACGTGAGATAGATTTTGCAAAGGTCATGGTATGTACTTCAGCTAATGAGATGTGGACCAAGTTGAGGAATACTTATGAAGGAGATTCCAAGGTAAAGTTGGCAAAACTACAAACTCATAGAAAAATATTTGAGGAATTGAAAATGGAAGATTCTGAAGATATTGCAAAGTTCTTACTTCGAGTTGATGAGATTACTAACACCATGAGAGGCCTAGGTTTTGAGATGAAAGAATCAGAAGTTACTCAAAAGGTTTTGAGATCACTTCCCATGAAATATGATGCTAAGGTTTCAACAATAGAAGAGACAATGGATATCAACAAGTTAACAATGGAAGAATTGCAAGGTACTCTCACAACTTATGAGATGAGGGTAAGTAAGCATCAAGCTCCAATAAAAGATATTGCATTCAAGGCTTCAGAAAAAGAGAAAGGGAAAGTTTTAGAAATAGATAGAGTTTTAGAAAATGATGAGGAAGCTAACTTCATCAAAAGGAATAAGGACTCAAGGAATTTTAGAGATATAAGGAAAGTCAGGTGCTACAAGTGTGGTGATCTTGGTCACTATGCATACAAGTGTCCACATGAAGAAATCAGTGATGATGAAAAATAGGGTCACAAAAGAAAAGAAGATGGAAAGCATAAGCATGACAAAGATGACAAGATTCAAGCAAAACAGGTATGAGAAGAAGAAATTTTTTCGTAAGGCAAAGAAATCTTACTACATTGTAGAAGCAAGTGATAGTTCAGATTACAGTGATAAAGATCAGTCAGATGAAGAAGAATGTACATTCTTTGGAATAAGTGAAGAAAAGCAAGAACACCTATTCCTAGGTATTGAAGTTAAAGAAGAGGATGTGCCTATTGAAGAAAGACATGAAGAGCTTGCCATAGCCATTGAGCAAGCAGATAGGTACAAGAAAGGTCTAAGGATACTAAAATGCTTCATATGTGGAGATTTTGGGCATATAGATGATGATTGCACATACTACAACAATTACAACAAGGAAAGTGTATTTGAAAAAGAAAGCAACAGTTCTAGTGACAATTCCAGTAGTAGTGAAAACAAAGAAGTCTCATTTTTGGTAATAGAAAAGGAAGAGGATGAGCCAAGTAAACAAAAATCAGAAATCAAAAGGTTAAAAGAAGAATACAGGAATCTTGAAAACAAGATTCGAACAGATGTCAAAATCAGAGAAGAACTACTTCAAACAATCAGTAATCTCAGAGAAGAGCTTCAAAATGCAAAAAGGATAGAAGAGAGGATGAATGAAGAACTAAGGGTAACAACGACAAGACATGATACATTAGATGAAAAGATTCAAAAAGGAGTGGAAACTTATTTTAAGGTTGTATCTTACTTCCAAGAAAAGTCACACTCAAAAGGAAAGGAAGTTCTAAAAGATGAAAGCAAGGAAGCACCTAAGATTTGTGAGGAAAGTTCCAAAGTTCCTATGGCTCCAAATATTCAGTTTGGTTCTTGTTTTGAGATAGGTGAATCAAGCTCAAAGGGAAAAGAAATTCTTGAAGAGAAAGGCAAGGAAGAGGTTTTAGATGCTACAAAGAAGGTTCAAGAATGCAATGCACAAGTTGAAGATGATCATAAGGATAATGGTCAAGAAAGGTATGAGGAACCAAGGCATGAACAAAGGGCTTTTCAAGGATATTGTTTTTCTTGTAATGGATTTGGACACAGGGCTATACATTGCAGGATCCATGGATCAAAGAAGTTTGATTTTTCTAGAAGAAACTTCAAGGGAAGAAGGTATGGTTTTTAGGGACATTGCTTCTCATGCAACAGGATTGGTCATAGAGCTTTTCAGTGCAAAGGAAATGAGCAACATGGTTTTGGTTTTAGAGCTACACAATTTAGAAGTCATGGTTATAATGGTCATGAAAACAGAGCTTCACAATACAGGGTTCAGGAAAGGAATGGATATGGAAATTATTTTAAGAATAATTTCAGGACATGGGCACCAGCCAAAGGCTACAATATCAAGTGTTTTAATTGCAATAACTTTGGGCATATTGCAAGATGGTGTAGGACTCAATTCCAAAAAGGTTCAAGGCAAGAAGGTCAAAAAGGTTCAAGACAAGAAGATCAAGTAATTCATCAAGAGAAGGATATCAAAAAAACATGGAAGGAAGTTGATAGAGGAAAGAAACAAAGTGATATGGGAGTAAAGGTACTCCCACCCCAAAATTAATCACCTCAAGAGAGAAGGTGGTGAGGGGGCTAAGCTTAAGAGTCATATATTTTAGCCCCATAGGTGTCCCTTTTGCCATTGATGTCAAAGGGGGAGAGATTTGAGTAAGGGGAGAGCATTGAGTTAGGGGGAGCAGCCTCCAAAGAGAGTATTGAGTTAGGGGGAGCAGCCTCCAAAGAGAGTATTGAGTTAGGGGAGCAGCCTCCATAGAGAGTATTGAGTCAGGGGAGCAGCTTTGATTCTCAGAGATGGTTTTTGCAGTGATTGTGGTGTTTGCATTAGAGGTGTTGCCATCAATGACAAAGGGGGAGATTGTTGGAAATTTGAGTTAATTTGAGGTATTTTATGTTGTCATTGATGTCACATGGATCATATTTGGTTTTGGTGGCCAAAATATTTCATAAATAAGCATTTATGATATTTTGGAAAGCATGGCTATTTACAGGGTTTTTATGAAAACCAAGGCAGGCAAAATAAAAGGTTTTATTTAAAACCATGGTGGGCTTATGTGGAAAGGGCTTTTCTTAAAAGCCAAGGTGGAATTTTGTTTCATCGAAAAAGGACCTCCGGTGATGAAGATATTAAAGTTTAAAGTTTAAGTTTAAATTAATGGAGGGCCGACCTATGTGCAATTAATGGAGGTTGGCATATATATATATATATGTAAAGGTTTCAATTTATTTCGGAAAGGGGGCATATTATATATCATCGGAAAGCTTATTTCGAGGGCTATTTGACTAACTTATTTAGAAGGAGAAATAAGGTGTGTGTAAAGAGATATTTCTGATTTTGCAAAGGGGTTCCAAAAGTGAAGTTTGCCTTGTTCTTTTTCAAGAGGATTAATTCTTTCATGAGGTGACAAGGTATGCAATATTGTGATTTATTTTATTTTATGGTATAAGTGGTTTTGGGAGTGAAAAGGTTATGCAATGTTTTGATTTATTTTATTTTATGGTACAAGTGGTTTTAGGAGAGATAAGGAAGTTGTGCAATTAAAGGCCTTGGTGATGATTATTGAAAAGTGGAGTAATGTTGATTATTTTGTGATCTACTAACCCTTGTGAAGATTGGCAAAAGAATTTTGTGATTGTGGCAGATTTACAAAGAGGTTTTTTCATCTTCATAAAAGGTATGGGCACATTCTCCTATTGATTGTTTATGGTGGTTGATTTCTGAAATATCATTGGAGGGAAAAGGATTGTTTGTGGTTTCCTTTTCGAAAGTGGTTGGTTGAATGCTTCAAGGTTTTCTAGAATTGAGAGTTGTGTCTAAACCTTGTTTGATAAGCATAGTTGTTGAAGCCCATTGGTTGTGAAAGAACTTGAGTTAGAAAAGAACATGAGTATCATTGTTATGTGAGATTTGTGGTTGAGCATTGTTGGAAACATTTGAGTTGGTTGATACATACTTGGACTAGGGTTGTGTGAGAGAGAGTTGTCCCTTGTGATGATTGGTTGAGTTGAGTTGATTGAGCCTAGTCAAGTGATGTGTGAAGTGATTGTTCAAGTTCTATGAAATAAACTATTCCATCATTCTATGTTGAGTTGAGATTAAGGTTAGAACATATTGAGTCTCTAACAATTCTCTTTATGCTTCTATAAGACTTGAGTTGAGTTGAGGTTGATTTGAGTTGAGAGTGAGATTTAGAACATATTGAGTCTCTAACAATTCTCTTTATGCTTCTATGAGTTGAGTTGAGATTGATTTGGGTTGAGAGTGAGATTAGAACATATTGAGTCTCTAACAATTCTCTTTATGCTTCTATGAAGTTAATTTGAGTTGAGATTGCCATTCATTGTTGAGTTCATTTTGAGTACTACTTGAGCATGATTGATTGAGCCTTTGAGAAGGCCTTTGGGATAGATTTGTGGATAGTTTTGGGAAAGTTCTTGGTGAGCTTGCTAGAGCAGATTTGGGCAAGTTCTTGGTGAGCTTGCTAGAGCAGATTTGGGCAAGTTCTTGGTGAGCTTGCTAGAGCAAATTTGGGCAAGTTCTTGGTGAGCTTGTTAGAGCATATTGGACAAGTTCTGTGTGAGCTTGTTATTCAGCATTGGACAAGTTCTGTGTGAGCTTGTTAAGCAGGTTTTGTGTGAGCCTATTGAGCAGGTTCTTAGTGAGCCTATTGATAGAGCTTTGGAGGTGATAGAGTACAGAGGACAGAGTCTCAGTGGATAGAGATCCAACAACATGCATAGTTGAAGACAGATCTGAGTGAGGAGTCTTCAAGTGGAGAGGGGTCCACCAGTTAGTGCAGTAGAGAGACAAAGTCTTCTAGAAGATCACATAGCCGTAGACAGAAGGGGAAAGAGTTCTCCTATGGAAGAGATCCATGAACTTGAGATTAGGGGATCAACATCTCCTTTGGACAGAGATCCATAAACATTGTAATTGGGAGTGATTCCCAAAGAGATTGATTGAGAAAGTTTTAGTAAAATATTTTCTCCGTGGAGTAGCCCACATTGGGTGAACCACGTAAATTGTGGTGTCTCTATTGTGTATGGTTTTTGTGCATTGCTTTGATTACTGCTATTGATACTGCTATCTTTACACAACATAATATTGAATTGGAAGAAAAAGTAAAAAGTGGTCTTATACTGTTCACCCCCCCTCTCAGTATAAGCTTATGTTCTTCAATTTGATGACTGGGGAGATTACAATTACTTTAAAGGATGTGTACCAGATATTTTGAGTACCTATTGAGAGCTACACCATCATCATTGTGGGTACTCTGTAGAAGGGAGTGGTTATGAAGAGGGTGTATGGAGTAGGGTGGAGATAGATAAACATTGATAGTGGTAGGGTTCTATACAAATTACACTATGATTTAGAGATATTTACTTAGAGGTATGTGATCATGATGGTGATGATATCAAGTTTCATATTACTCGATTATTCTGGTGCATGGTTCCCATGGAAATTGCTAGGGGTGGTATACAATTTTTTGGAAAGGTCAATGGTTTATGCATGGGCCCCAATTTTATTGGACTAGACTTATAGAGAGTTATATGAGGTACAAAGGATAAGTCAACTAGGATTGAGCTAAAATTTATTATTATAGGTATAGACGTGGAAGCACATCCATATCTATAGACCCCAAGGGTTTCCATTTGATACACATAGGTGGGTAGGTCCATAGATGCCATATGCATTAAGGTGGAGGAGAGATAGGGAGGACCAAATTAGTAGATATTTTTATGGAGATGGTGACCACTATCATGCAATGTGGGTGATTTTGAGGCTGGGGGACATCATTTGGAGGCCATGGAGAGAGGGATCTACATGGAGGAAGAAGGAGTGCATCTAAAACATGTTCAATGAGCGAGGTGGATGGTTAACAAATAAAGCACCCATTATGAGTACTTAAAGTTTATGCAGGTACTATGATAGTTTAGCATTAGGCATAGGGGTATTGGAGGCACCTATGATATACAATAGGGGATGGAGGGAGCTGACATCACCACATACAGAGCCACTGGATCCAAAGATACATGAGGCTATTATAGTACTATATGTAGATGACACTGGTATAACATTAGAGTATGATACATGGTAGACCATTCAATAGTGGTAGCCAAGGGGAGGCACACCAATAGAGGGAGGGAGAAATGAGGATGAGGATCCCTTGAGATGACATGTATGATACCAATTAGAGATCAAAGTGGATCCTTTAGGGACAACAGTCAAGGATGCACCAAAGGTTTATGTTCAAGGTGGCGAGGGATATTTTGATGAAAACTATGATATGGGTGATATGATGGATGCTATGGAGGAGGTAGAAAATCTATAAGAGTGAGTGTGGTTATTGGAGGTATAACAAAATGAGTAGAATATAACCTTAATATTAGAGAGAGTTGGATGAAAGGTAAAGAGGGACAGGTGGTAGGAGGAGTGAGATATACTACAAGGACAACATTAAAACCTACAAGATGAGTGGGATAGGTTACATGGGTAGCTTGAGGCTGAGTTCCAAGAGGGATAGGATTATGTAGGATATTGAGTGGTTGAGGGTGCAACCACCAAAAATAGTGGATGAGATAGACATAGCAGCCTTATGGGCAGAGATTACAGAGTTATGATAGGACAAGGAGGTTGATGTAGTGAGTTGGTTGTGGAAGAGGGACAAAGTGGGAGTGCTATAGGAGGAAATATTGAGAGCAAATGTATATATTCCATCACACTCAACATCATGGTCTAGACAAAGTTAGAGGAGCATACCATTAATTGTTCTAGTCATGCCCTAATTTGTGGAGCCTACAACATAATGGGTGTAAGCAATAGGCCCCTCTTGAGGGTATTAGAGAAAATAAAGGAGTGGGAGGAGATGATAGGGAAAACAAGAGTGGATGGGGGATGACCAACAGGATGAAGAGGAGGGGAGTCATGAGACAACTAGTAGACAATAATAGAGATGATTGTTTTTGGTTGGGGCTTGAGAGACCACAATTTTGTATTGTGGGATGATGTATGATGTTATATACCTAACGTCAATTTTGATATAGCCTATGGGCATGGATTATGATGTATGATAATATAGTCATGATTTATATATAGATACGTGTGATTTGGTGATGATGTGATGTATTTGTGGATATTGTGATGATGTGATGTATGATTGGTGATTTTCATTGATAGTTTGTGATTAGATGCATAAGCTATATGATGTGGTGGATATGATTAGATAGATATATGATGTGATGGATTATATGGATGCTAATGTGCATAGAATAATATGTGCTTGTTTGATCATGATTTGAATATGTGTGTATGTATTTCATAATCAAAATAATTTTAATTAATCAATGGCAGATGCATAAGCATAATGACATGACATAAAATGTTATGATCACAAAGGATATAAGACATAAGATATGGATAGTAACAATCAAAACTAATAAATAATGAACCATGGACGATGATACACAATATGAATAGATACTTTAGAATATATACACAATGAATGGTAGGGAACTAAGATGTTTGTTGTCCCAATACCTTAGGATTTTTCAAATCCTAAAAGTATTTCTAAAAACTCAAACACTAGTGACACCAATCAAACTCATCTACTAGTCAATTAGTATCCTGTAGAAGCCTAGACCATCCTAAAAAAGGTCAAGCCAATCATGGACCGACATGTGTGTAGTGTAGTTCATTTACCATAGTGAGCAAGGTTAGACTAACCACTTGTAAGTCATGCCAATATAAGCTAGCTCATCCATGAGCATTCAAAGGTCTATATAAAATAAGGTTGCTAATGTGACAACATGTCACCACTCGGAGGGTCTACTCCATTGCTAGTCATGCACCTATATCCTTGATGGAGTTTAGCCCCATAAAATTTTGAGATTGCTCCACTACCAACCAGGCATCTATAGCCCTAGTAGAGACGTCTAAAATTCCTGAGAGGACCAATATTTGGATCTCTTTTACTCATATTTTCTAGCTCATCATTTGTTTGAATATATATTTTTTTAAAGTTGCAAGTTGGATCCTTAGGTTTGGATTATGTGAATAATAGGATAAGTGGGGAAACCATTCACTTTATTGCAGGACTACTCATGGTGTTGTCTTCCCTAAAATCAAAGTTTAATGAATGTATTATATGTGATTGGTCCAAGAAGGAGCTTGAGTTAGTCAGGGGAGGTTGAAATATCCTTAGGAAATGATGAATTTTGATAAATGTTGAGTGGAACACTAGGCATGGTTGAATAATAGAAAAAACCTCTAAAGTCAAGCAACCTAAGATATCAAAACTAGTGGAACAATCAGGACATGTAACAAATAAATGAAAGATACATAATGGGCATGAAACATAATATGCAATGATATGACACACAACTAAACAAGACATAATAGAAAAAGATAGGATAGAAAAATAGGGATACACATAGATGGACATAATATGTACAACTATTTTATGTCATTGATTAATTACACCAATCGGGATTAGGGAACACATATTTGCAAAGCCAAAATGAGATCAAATTAGCACACTATAAACATAATGCATGAGGATAAGGGATGAATAGATTGGAAATAAATGATTGAAAAAATTTGAAGTAGAGAGAGTGGTGACTCCCCCCAGACCAAGAAATAGGGTGGAAAAAGAGATATGAGAGAAGAGAAGGGAAAGAACTTGGAGGGATAAGAGAGGAAAAAAATAGAAAGAGAATAAGAAGGTAAAAGGACCTGCTATAGGTACGTAGTTGCTCATAGCATGACCGTACAATAATGGCATGGATCAAGGAAAAGGTAAAAATAAGGAAGTGGGTAGAAGGGAGGAAAGACAATAAAGGAAAAATAAAGAGAAAGGACCAGTCATAGATACGTAGCTACTTGCAATGTGACCATACAATAATGACATGGAGGTAAGAGAAGAAGCAAAGGAAAGAGAGCAAGGAGAATAGAAGATGATGATATAAAGGGAAATAAATGAGAATGAGAAGGAAAAGAGGATGGAGGTAGACAAAAAAGGATCTTGAAATTTATGTGGATGCATTGATTTGAATTTATGGTTGTTGATTTTGATTTTTGTGTGTGTTTTTTAAGGATGTACAAGAAGAAAGAGCTAGTGGAAATGAAATTAGGTATAGAAGGAATGGAGGTGAAGGATGTTAATGGGTTTAGGCTCTTCAATCTCTTCAAGACTGATAAACTTGTGATTGCCAAAACCAAACTTCTATTTGATAATGTAAGAACTGAGCCAATTGGAAGTAAATTTATCCCACAAATGGCTAGGGAGATTTGGGTTATGTTTATTTTCATTTAGCACTAAGTCACCAACTATGAATTCACATTCATGGACATTTCTATCATATGTATGCTTAATTCTATCTTGATAAACATGAAGATACTCAAGGACATTTATTTGACATTCATCAAGAAGAGTGATTTGATCGAGTCAAGCATGGCATGCAGTATCATCATTGATGAATTCTTGAAGCAAAATTTGCAAGGATGGGATTTCAAGCTCAAGGGGCATAATGGCCTTAATGCTATAAACCAAGGAAAATGGTGTTTCTCCATTGAGTGTGTGAATGCTCATTCTATAGGCCCAAAGTGCTAAAGGAAGCTAGATATGCCAATATTTATGCTAGAGAAAACATGGGGCTTACAATGTAATAGAGAAAAAATTCCATTTCAAACACAAAAGAGTTAGTAGCACCTTCTTGGGTCCACCTACGTTGGACCCAAGTTAAAAAAAAAATGTAAAATATTAAATAAATAAAACTTGATTCAAAGCACAAATTTAAATCAAAGTGATACAAAATGTAATAAATATTACCTTGCTTACATTTGATGATTGTTTATTACAATTTTTGTGACTATATCAGGCTTTAGAAGTGGATTTTACAAGGGTAGATGACCCTGATTGTGGATAATTTGGGGTAGATAGTCAGGTTTCTACTACTCATAATGATGTAATTACTTAGGACGAGGGATTGTAAACTAATAAGAGCCAAATGCTTGTTAATAATTAGTCTAGAGAGATGACCATTTGGGGTTAGATGGTGGTGACCGTAAATCATTTGGAATTGGATGTTCAAAGCTCTGCTACCTAGATTTGAATGAAACTATTAGGGAAACTTCGAGGTAGTGTTAGAAGCCTTTGGTATGAATATGTAGTTATTTGGAGTCTTCATTAATGATTAGTTTTACAAACAATATGGGTGCACATAAAAGCATACAATAGTTTCCATGGTTGGTTTGTAAGCAAGGTTATGCACACAAGGGATTTCAAATTTTTTTGGTAGAGTTTTAGAATATAACTTCACACTCTTATGCAAATGAAGGAAATTAAGGGGTATTTATAGAGTTTTTCCAAGGGAGAGGGGGGTAGTGAGGTGGAGGTGACATGGAATCCAAGTGGCATGGGTGAGAGGAGGTGGAAAATATATAATTTTCCACTTGCATGTTCAAATGGGCATGTGCACCATACCTCATTGATTTCCTTGGGTGGGAAGAGTCCTCACCCCACTCAAGTGGTATGTGCACACCATGCCTTATTAATGCCCTTAGGTGGGGAGGATCCTCACCCTTCCTAAGTGGAATTAAGAGGTATGGGAAAGGTGAGGGTGCATGGGGATGTGGAAAGTAGGGATATACTAAGCTAGGGTGATGTTGACCTAAGCTATGGTCCAGGGGGTAGGTTAGGGAGGTGCGCACATAGGGTAGGTGAGATGGGGGCTTAATGTAGGAGAGGGATTAGAGGGAAAAGGGTGCTAGGAAGGGCTATTTTAATTTTTGTAAGGTTATTATATCTCAATTTTGGATTAATTGAGACCTTTGCAAAATTATTGATTTTTTGACCTAAGCAAATATGAAACAGATAAATTTTAGGTGTCTACAATAAGAAATATTAGTAAAAAATATGTATTTGAGGTAGAAAGTGATAGGGTTAGTATTAGAATTTAATATCATGTTTAATGTTATAAATTTATGTTGGCTAGCAATTAATGTTACATAAAAGTTTTAGGCCAACTTGTTAGTTTTTTATGCTTAATACTTAAAGCAAAATAACCACAAGATCTAAAATAAATTTGCTATATAAAAATATGATAATGGAAATATTCTAATTATATAAAACTCATAAATAACTTCTACAATAACTCATAAAATGGCAATATTACGAAATGCTCATGAAAATAGTAATTTGATATAGAATAAAGATATCAAATACACCATACTGCCACACACTCTCACTCTACATTATGTCTCACACACATGCACACACATAGACACATATATAATGGAATGTGACTCTTCATATAGATTACTCTTGGCCTTCACTCTTCTTGAGACTCTTCACTTCATGTGCACTCTTACATAAAGGACACTTGTGCACATCTACACTCATCATACTTGTATACTTAACTACAATACACTTGTGCATTTATTACACATTATTACATTACATAAAGTAAATACTCACTCTTTAATCTAAGACACACTCCTAATCTAAAGATATACCCAAGGTGGTACATTAGCATGTACTAAATAATATAATATATGCCAACACCCCTCATGTATTACATTATTTGGTTATTGAAGACTTTAGTCTTCAATATGATATTTGACTTTTGTCTTCAATCTCTCTTTAAGAACAATATCTGAACTTGCACTATAAGGTTCCTATTTGACCTTTCTGATGTGACTCCTTATATTCTTATTTTTATTTCTTTGCTTATGTATATTCATTTGAGATATACTTGATGATCCACCATATAAGCATTGTGTTAGCAAATCATCACAATAATATAAATTTGATCTTTATATTGGATTATTCAAATAAGTAACTTCTTTAGGTTCAATATTCATTTTACCTTTCCTGATCCTTCTTTTCTTATTTCTTTTCTTTCTTTGTTCCTACACCTTTACTAGTGATATATCTTTAATTTAGTGAGTTAGTATATCATCACAATAGTATTGATCATAATTCAATACTTTATTGCTAGTATATTCATCTTTCTTTTGTTTCATCCCTTGAAAGAATTAAAAAAATAATTAACTATAGATAAATCATCAAACATTATTTTGAAGAAAGCATAACTATATTTTGAGCATTCCACCAAGTCTTGAAAAGTATTTCAATAAGATAACTAATAAATGCCATAAAATTGTCTTCTTTTTCTTCCTTGAGAAACAAAGAAAATATTTCCTTTAAACCAGTAGGCAAATATTTGTATCCATCAAATGTATCTATTAAGTTTTGTGAATAAAATTTTAGTTCATGAAATATTTCTTCATATTTTTATTTAAATGCATTCTTAACAATTTCATCGATAATTCTTCTAATATAACCTTCCTTGTAACTCTCTAGTCTTAAAAATGAAAGACAACTTTGATAAAAAAAATTTAAAGACTCCCAACCTTTGAGGTTGACTACCTTATGTATCCCTAGTATTTTTATGATAATTTCAATATATCCTTCAACTTATATTCTTTAAGGCTAATACCTTATTTCTCCCTAGTCATGAATGAACAATCAACAATTTTGACAAAGGTTTCAATTCTTCAAAAATCTAGGATGAATGAAGAACACAAGCTTATATTGAGAGGGGGGTGAACAATATAAGACCACTTTTTACTTTTATTTCCCAAACAATATTATGCAATATATCAATGGCAATATCAACAACAATAATCAAAGTAATACACAAATCACCACACATAATAGAGACACCAATTTAACGTGGTTCACCCAATGTGGGCTACTCCACGAATAAAATATTTCACTAATATTTTCTCAACAAATCTCTTGGGAATCCTTTCCCTATTACAATGTTTATGGAAATCTATCTAAAGGAGACACCAATCCCATAATAAAGTTCATGGATACCTATCCATAGGAGACACCAATTCCCTCAGCTGGTTTATGGATCTCTATCCATAGGAGAACTCCTTCTCCTCTGCTCTGGCTGGTGATCCTCTAAAAGACTACTACCTCCACTGCACTGGCTTGTGGATATCTATCTATAGAATACTCTGTACTCACTCAGAATATCTCTATCCTAGAATTTGTCCTCAAGCCTTAACACAAAGCTTAACCCAATCACAAATCAACTCTGCTAGATCTACCCCAAACCTTAACTCAAGGTTTGAACAAATCAATCAATCAACTCTTCTCTTCAAGTCTTCTCAAAGACTTGCCTCAAATATATCCACAATTCCTCTTAAGGACTTATCCAATATGATATCAATCTCTTGTCTTCAAATCTACTTGTAAGTTTCCACAAAAGCTCACATTAATCTGTCCACAACTCTTCTCAAAGACTTACCTCAAATATGCTCAACAAGTTCTCACTAGAACTTGCTCAATCTGCTCAAAAATTCTTCACCAAGACTTACCCAATCTGCTCAACAAGTCTTCAGAAAGACTTACCTCAAATATGTATTGTAATATTCCTCAAAATATTACTCAACTCAGTCCTTAAGTCCACTCTAGGACTTACTAAAATCAACTCACAAGATTTTACAAAAGCTTATTCAGCTCAACTCAATCTATCACTAGAAAAATTCTTCAATCACACAAATAAGCTTCACATAGAATATTGTTTAATCTCACAAAAACATATAGAGAATGGTTAGAGACTCAATATGATTCACACTCACAAAAATTCTCAATCACTTTCAAACTCTTTTGTTTAACCATAGAAACATATAGAGAATGGTTAGAGATTCAATATGTTTCACACTCAATCACTTTCAATATCTTTCTAAAATTAGAAATGAAAAATTTATTTCACAGAACTTGAACTATCACTCCAACACTTCCAATCAACTAAGCTCAATCAACTCCACTCAACCAATCACTCAATGAAAGCTTAGTCAATAATTCTTATCAAACAAACCTCAAATAACAATGATACTCATGATCTTTCACAAACCCTAGTTCAAGATAGTTCTCAACTTCACATAACATTTATACTCATGATATTTCACAAACCCTAGTTAAATATAGTTCTCAACTTCACATAACAATGATACTCATGATCTTTCACACACACCCTAACCAAGCATATGAAACTTACTCAATATTTCCAACAATGATTATCAAATAAGGTTTCTAGTATCAACTTTCATTCCAGAAAACCTTCATCAATCAACATTGGACATCTCAAAACAAAACTCAAAAATGCTTATCAAACAATAATTTTCACTCCAACTTAGCATTCACAACATCCAAAAATATTTCACTCACAAGGAATATGTGCCCATACCTTTTTCTTGATGGAGAAATGACCTCAAAACCTGTCTCAATCACAATCACTCTCTTTGCCAATATCAAAGGTTAGATATCACAAATCTGTCCTTAATATTTTCTTTCAAAAATATTTCACCATGCCAAAATATCAAAAATCAATTATGCCTTATTTCTCATTTCAAATCAAATTTTATAATATGACTTTATTTCAAAAAATTACATCTAAAACCCTTGGCACACCTTATTACTCATTTTAAAAAAAAATTAATCACTTAAAAATCAAACACCAAAATTAATACTTTGCATACCCTTTTAACTCCCTTGTATAACTCATAAATCCTTTAAATATGCAATTTCTAATTAATAAAAATTTAGGAAATTAAAAAACTAATTTCCACCTTTGTAATTTTCGGATGCAATTTTTAAACCTTAGTAATGTGAGCGCATACCTTAGTCAATCCACCAAAAATACCTCGATGGGTTTCGAACACGCAAACCCCTCCTTCCAAGCGCCTTTGCACAGTGTGCACCCACCAAGTGGGCTACGTGCCTCCATGCAAAGGGAAAGGCATGCACCTTCCCTTTGTTCCTCTATGATGGTGTAGACCAAAATCTTATCCTATTGCAAAACGAAGACCGCATGGATCGAACCCTTAACCTTGCACCTGCAAACATCTTGGCGTAGCCCCTGGATACAAACCATGCTACCCAGTGCCTTGCAATGTAAAGTGGGCTCCAATTACTTGTTCCTAGGTCTGCCTCAATGTTTTTAAAACACATGCTATTATGCCTCTTTACCTTGGTGCACGATTTTCTATTGCATTCAATGGATCGCATGGATAAAGTTTTGAAATAAAACTTGCCCCTTTTATATGTAATGTGCCATGTGCTCATAACATCGATGATATTTTTAAATTCAATTTAATTCGAATTAATTAAACTTTGTGCCCTTATAACCCTAACCTTAGGATTATTTAAATTAAATCATAAACTAATTTATAATAAAATTATTATAATTAATTTAATAACTCTGAGTTAATCAAATTAAGTTATAGATTAATTTATAATGAAATTATTATAATTAATTTATAATTAATTTAAATCTTTAAGTCTTAACCTTAGAACTTTAATATTATAATAAAATATTATAATATTACTTTTCTTGGGCCTTCCTATTGATATTTAGACCTCATCTGACCACCTTAAATATTATAATAAGAGATATTATAATATTATTTCCCTTAGGCATAGAATCAATATTTCTCTTGCACTGCTTACTAAAACTTATTCTTGACATTCTTCCTTTTTCTCTGCTCACTGAAACTGACTCTTGACATCAATGACAACAAAACCTGCTTATATTTCCAAAAATCTCCCCCTTTGTCATTGATGGCAACCTATTTTCCTTTTATCATTTCCTTTACCTATTTCTGTTCTTCTCCCCTGAGAAACTGCTCCCCCTGATTGAATGCTCTCCCCCTAACTCAAATCTCTCCCCATTTATCATCAATGGAAAAGGGCCACCCTTGGGGCTTGGGGCTAGGAATGAAACTCTTATCTTAGCCCCTCCCCCACCTCCTCTTGAGGTGGTTAATTATGGGGTGAAAGTATTTCTACTCCTAGCATGTGCTAATATTTACCTTTATCCACTTTCTTCCTCAATTGATCCTTCTGATTCCTTTGACTGTTCCTGTTCCTGCTTGTCTCTAGAAGTTCTACTCTACACCAATTTGTTGTATGCCCATCATTATTGCAATTATTACACTTAATATTGTTATTCCTTAAAGGTGTAAATGTCTTAGGGTTTCTCCTAGTGAAGCCATATCCATTCCTGTCACGAACCTTGCAATTTACTGCCTTTTGACAAAACTGATTACAAGAGTAGCAATACCCTTGAAAGAGATGCATGTTTATGAAGTTCTCATATTCCCATATTTCACATGTCCTACATTTTGTATCCTTGTGGACAAAACTGTGATATGAGAAGCATAGTCCATTGAAACTACCTTTCCTTGACCCCATTGGTCTCTTAGTCTCTTTTACCCTATGTTGCTACCTGTTCCATCTGTTCCTCATCTATGCATTGTTCCTTTCATTGTTGAAATTTTTATTGTCCAACTCATTCTTAGAAGTCTCAATCTCTCTTACACTCTCTTATTCTGAAGTTTCTTCTTCTTCAAAGCTTGATATTGACTCCTCTATTTGTTTTCTTTTTACCTTTATAATCTTATCCAAGTTCTTTGAGCTTCTCCCAAACTTGTGTAACTTGTCCTTAGAATATTTTACTTCCTTAGTGAAGCTACCTCATGCTCTAACCTTTCATATTCTAAAACCTTTGATTCTAACTTCTCTTTGAATTTCCTTGTCTTAGCGATTGATTTGGTTAGATCCTCTATAAGCATTCCTTTCTCTTCATCACATTCTTGAAATTTAAGCTTGAGTTTTGAGTTTTGCTTTCTTACCTCTCTTAATGCATAAGGGTAGAAATGAGCTCACTCTAAAGATCAACTTCCCCTTTCTTTGATTCTTTCTTTATTTTTTTACCTCTAGGATCATCTTCATTTATTTTTTATTTATTTCCACTAGAGGTACTTCCTTCTTCTTGTATTGCCATAAGAAGACTTTCCTCTTCTGGACCTTCAAGTGTATCTTCATATTCATCATCACTGAAACTTAATCCATTCCTTGTACAACTATCTTCAATATGAACAAAGTTACCACATCTAAAACACTTGAGAATCATTGGTAACCTATTTATAACCACTTCTTTTTATTTTTCCAGAAATAGAACTTCATCTTCATCATTATTTGAGGAACTTTCATCACTTTCACTTGAACTCTTACTTGCCTTGTCTGCATAAAAACGTTTCCTCTGCCTTTGGAAAAAATTCTTTCCTTGCTTGTTGTGTCCATCCCTTATTTTCTTTTGGTACCTATGTTTTCCTGTTTCCCTATTCTTATGATCATATTTTTCTTCATCATTGCTATTGCTAGCCTCTGGATAATCAGTTGCATAGTGACGATATTTACCACAATTAAAACATCTAACTGATTTTGTACCTTTATACTTTCTTAAGTCCTTGTTCCCTCTACCATAATTGCTTCTTCATCATTGGATAACTCATTGCTTGAATCTGTCTTCTTATCCTTTGTCTACTCAGTAACTTTGAATGATCCTTCTTTCTAGGTAATAGGTTTCTCTTTTATTATTATCTCAAAATTTGTGAGAATTCCATGTAATTCATCCCTTGTAAAAATTTCAATATCTTTTGACTCTACTATAACTAAAATATTTTCACTATAGCTTTTTGGGAGTGACCTTAAAATCTTATTAAAGTAAATGAAAAATTCGATTATATGGAATAGATTAGGTTACAACTTATATAGTCTAGGATCAACAAATATGCGATAAATAGGGAGAAGAATTAGGGGGAGAGAAGAAATAGGAGACAAACAAAATTAAAACAAAAATTCTTCATCGCCTGCCATCCTATTCCTTATCGACCACATCTCGCTGACCACACCTTGCTGACTACCTAGGGTAAAGGTTAAATTCTATAATTCTCCCCCTTAAAGTTGAGAGGGCTGACAAGATAGTCTCTCAACTTTATATATTGAGCTTTAGCTATGCCTTTGGTGAATATGGCAGCAATATTGTCCAAAGTGCTGCAATGTTTAAGCTCAACTACTTGGTTCTCCACCATGTCTTGGATGAAGTGATACTTCATATCAAAATATTTTGATCTGCTATGGTGGATAGGATTATATGCCAATTGAATGGCACTCATGTTGTCCAAGTACAATCTGGTAGGACCACTTTGTCATTCTCCAATCTCTTCAAGAACTTTTCTCAACCATAGAGCTTGAGTACTAGCATATGTGATTGCTATTTACCCAGCCTCAATAGATGACAATGCTAGAACAGTCTACTTTTTGGAACTCCATGTAATTAGTCCTGATCCTAGACTAAAAAAGTTCCCTGATGTAGATTTTATATCATCTATATTGCTGCCCCAATCACTATCACTGAAGCCAACTAATTTTACAAAATTACATTTGTGGTAATGAATCCCAAAATCCAATGTACCCTTTACATATATTAGAATTATTTTAGTTGCTTTAAAATGAAGCTCGGATGGATCAACCATAAACCTTGAAACAAGAGAAACAACATACTAAATATCAGGTCTTGTGTTGGTGAGAAACATCAGACTCCAAACCATGCTCCTATAAGTGGTCATGTCAACCTTCGGTGCTCCATCATCTTTGCTCAATTGGATTCCATGACCCGTTGGAGTTGCAATAGATTTGCATTGCTCCATGGAAAATTTCTTAATCATATCTTGAGCATATTTGTATTGACATATGAAGATTCCTCTATCTATTTGATGAACTTCCATGACTAGGAAGTTATGCATTAAGCCTAGATATTTCATCTCAAATTGTTTCATCATGGAGTGTTTTAACTCCATATTCATCTTATCATTACTACTTATAAAGCATTAGCTGCTAATGTACTCGATGTAGTACTCATACTTGGTCTTGGAGGAGTTTCTTTGCTATTTTTGGGCTGTATTTGCTACACTTATTGCACTTGCTGTACTTGAGAGGTACTTTCATCATGAGATCCATCATCAAAAAAAACTTTTTTATGACCCCATTCTCCCCCTTCATCAAAAATCACATCCCTAGAAAGTATAATTTTATGCATTTTTGGATTGTAGAGCCTATATGATTTGGTAGACTCACAATATCCTACAAAAATACATGCTTGACTCTTGGGGTCAAGTTTCTTTCTTTTTTCATCAGGAATGTGGGCATATGCTAGAGAACCAAAAACCTTGAAATTTTTTACATTCAGCTTTTTGCCATACCACCCTTCGTAAGGAGTTATCCCATCCAAACTAGAAGTAGGAATCATATTTAGAATGTAAACACCGATTCTAACAACATCGGCAAAATACATGTTACTAAGATGCTTAGATTGAAGCATTGATCTGGCCATTTCTACTATGGTGAGGTTCTTTCTTTCTGCCATGCCATTCTGTTGCGGTGTATAGACAGTGGTGAATTACCTTTTTATCCCACATTATTTACAATATTTTAGAAATTGCTTTGAAGAGTAATCTCCTCCTCGATCCATCCTTAGACATTTTACAATGAAATCACTTTGTTTCTCTACATTATTCTTAAAATCTATGAAGCAATCAAAAGCTTCATCTTTGGTTTTCAAAAAATAGATCCAACACATCCTAGAGAAAGCATCTATAAAATTGAGAAAGTAAGAATTATTACCTATGCTTTTTGTCTGCATTGGACCACAAATGTTTGAATGCACCAATTGAAGTGGATAGCTGGCCCTCCACGCTTGTCCTTTTTGAAACTTGGACCTGGAGTGCTTTCCCAAAGCACATCTTTCATAGACCTCCTTGTGTTCATCAATTTTGGAAAGTCCACACACCATAGCTTGAGAAGTTAACAATTTCAAGCTTGTAGAATTCAGGTGATCATATCTCAAGTGCCAAAGCACACTTGGATTTGCTATAGCAATACTTGCAAGTTGAGCTCCCCCTGGTTCTCCAAAATTAAGGGGAAATAACCTATTCTTGGTCATAGGTACTTGTGTAATGACCCTATTACAATTTTTCTTATAAAAAATTATACATTTTCCTTCATAAAAAAAAAGTCTATAATTTTTCTCCATCATTTGACCAACACTAAGCAAGTTATGTTGGAGTTTGGGGGTGTAGTAAATGTCATTTAACTTTTTAATGCCTTATTTTGTTGGAACCTCCATGGCTCCAATGCCTTCAAATTGTAAAGCTTTATCATCTCCCAACTTGATTCAGGATTTGTAGGTGGAATCCATTGTAGCAAAGAGCTCTTATTTGCCACTCATATGGTTGGAACAACCAGTATCCAAAATCCAAGTGTCATTCAAATTTTGATCTAATTTTCCATAAAAAAGAATCAGATTTGATGTTACTTCTTCTTCACCATAATTGCCATATTGACCTCTTCCATCTTGATAAGTCTTGGACTAACAATCTCAAGCAAAATGACCTGACTTGCCATAGTTGAAATAAGCTTTCTTTGTTTTGTCACCTCCTCTTCCTTGATTGCCACTTCTTCCTTGATTGCCACCTCTTCCTTGATTTCCACCTCTTTTTTGATTGCCACCTCTGCCTTGGCATTTTCCTTGTCCTATTCCTGCACCCCAATTATATGATAAGGCTTTATCATCACCTTCATAGCTTGTTGAAGGAGATCCTTGTAATATCTCTTCATGAGACATTAATGAACCAATTAATGCATCAAAATTTAGAGTGGAAAGGTCTTTGGATTCTTCAATGATGATAGCAATGTGATTTCATTTTTGAAGAAGTGTTCTCAACACTTTATTTACAACCACTTCAGATTTGACTTCTTCACCAAGAGTTTGCATCTTGTTGACAACTGCTTTGACTCGTACGCAGTAGTCTCCAACTTTCTCATCTTCATTCATTTTGATATTCTCAAAATCTCATTTCAGGGTCTAAAGCCTTACTTGCTTCATCTAATCACTTCCTTAGAAACCTTCTTTCAAGGCTTTCCATGCATCTTGGGTAGTTAAACAAGAGGTAATTCTAGGGAGGATACTTTTCTCCAATACTGCTTGGATAAGATAGAGAGCAGAGGAATTGCTCTTTTGTGCTTCTTTCTTTGTCTTCTTATCGGCTGCATTCAACATAGTCCAATCTGTAGGTTATGTGTAACCTTCTTCTACTATGTCCCATAGTCCCTTGCCTATGAGTAAGGTCCTCATATTGATGGACCAATACTCATGATCAAACCCATTAAATTCTATAATGGGTAGATTATTATTGGATGCCATAACTATTGGAAATAAACTAGAAACACACTTTTATTTTTCAATTACAATCAAAGCACTTTGCTTTTCAAAGAAAAATGTTACAAATTTAAATCAAATCTAACTTGATCTACTCTCTCGTAGATATATTATTCTTCTTGAAGAGGTTATCCTATTACTGGATTGACAAAGTTGTCAACAACTGAATCTTCATAGTCACTAATAAGAATGATTTTCGGTGAATACAATTTTGGCTCCAATATTTCAACTGAGTCACTGTTACTTTGATGAGTATTCTCTGGCTCCTATGGTGCAACTCCTACAAATTTTGACTCTTCAAATCTGCTACCAAAGGAATTGTCTTCTGAATCAGTGTCATATCCTGCATCTGGTGCTCTTTGATGGGCTATTACTACATTTTGCAATTGACTGAATACAGTATTCAGTCCATACGTTCGAACTTTTTCATCAAAGAATTTGGGGTTTTCTCTTACTAAAATAGAACAAAGGGCATGATAGCATCCAGTAGACCTTATCATGAATGATTACAAAAATATTTCCCGTAGATGCAAAAAATATCCCCCCTTAAAGCCTCTTAGGCTATTACAAAAAAAAAATTCTCCTTTTTAAAGCCTCTCAGGCTTATTACAATAATTTCCTCTTAGGAAATGCATTTTTCCCTCTTTATTTTAAATGGTGCAAAATAATAAGAAATAATTTATAATATTAATTAATAATAAAATTAAATATTAATTAAAAAAAATTAACTATTTTTTTTAAATTAATATACTAATTAAATTATTAACTATATTAAAAAAAAATTCTATGCTTTGCTAAAAAAATTTATCAACTTCGGAGGGTTTCGAACCTGTAATGTCCCTATGCAAGGAACTTATCACATGGCTACTCACCAGCCATGATAGCTCACATTTTCGTGAGCTAAGGGGAAGGCACTCCCCTTATACCTTAGGCCTCAACTTAGCAAAATAAAAAAAATTAAAATTTTGCCCTTTTTACCTCGTTGTGGCTCGACCTCATGACCGAGCGGAGGGCAACATCCTTCGTGCTGGATCCTCAAGCCAGACGAGCTACAACATCCAATGTAGAGGAGAAAGGACTATATCCTCTTTAAAGCCGTGTGCTCCAACTTAAAAGCAAAAAAAAATGATTTTTTTGTCCTACATTTACCCTGAAATGAGCAGGGAAGTTGTTTATAAACTTGAAGACACGCTATAGAATTCAATTACCTTCAGTAAATCATGTGCCTCCTTTTGTCGAGTACCCATCCAATGAAACCTTACCACGTTGCCTCGTCAGCTTTGTACCATGTCAGCCTGCACCCATTCAGCATCTCTTATCATTGTTTGCCACATGTCCTCCTCTAGACCTACACCCAGTCAGATTGCTCAATCCGTATCTCCTATCGTTGTTTGCCATGTGTCCTCATCTGGATCTATGGCTTGTTACCATGTGTTCTTTAGGGTAGCTTTGCTATCCACCACCTCAACTGCCTCAAGATTCATGTCCCTGTCAGTTGTCTCCTTGGTTAGTGTTCGTTTGCCACGTCAAGTCCTCGATCTGCATTTGGACCTGGGGCTTTGGCTCCTTAGTGCCATGTGTCCCATCGAGATGTGTGCCTAGGTTTTGATCTACGAGTCACTCCTTAAGATGCGTGCTTGTGGGGTTGCTCCTTGTCCTTGGGATGTGTGCTTGTGGGGCTACTCCTAGTCCTTGAGATGCGTGCCTATGGGACCTCTTAACCAATTGGATGTCGCTCTGCCCTCACCTTCACTCGACTCTGATACCAAATAAAGTAAATGAAAATTTTGATTATATGGAATAGTTTAGGTTACAACTTATATAGTCTAGGATTAAAAGCTATGCGATAAATAGGGAGAAGAATGAGGGGGAGAGAAGAAATAGGGGAGGAACAAAATAAAAAAAATTCTTCACCGCCTACCATCCTATTCCTTATCGACCACATCTCGCTGACCACACCTTTCCAACTACCTAGGGTAAAGGTTAAATTCTATCACTTATCACAAAAATTTGTTTCTTCAACCTTAAGTCCAAGTCCTTGCATAGAGTTAACAACCTCATCCACATGAAGTAGATATGCAACAATATTTTCCTCATCCTTCATCTTTAGGTCTTCAAATGTTCTCTTGTAATTTTACAATTTTGCCCTTTTGACATTTTTATCTCCTTCATATATGCCTTGCAACTTATCCCAAATTTCCTTTGCTGATGTGCAACAGATAACCTTTATAAACTCTATTTCACGTAAGCCTCTTAAAATTCCATTCATTGCTATTGAATTACTCAGTTGTAGAAGCTTACTATCTTTATCTGTAGGTGAAGTTGCTGGTGGTATGTATCCATTCTCAACTACTTCCCATATTTTATTTCCAAGTGTAATTAGATGAAACTTCATCCTTGTACACCAAAGTGCATAATTGTTCCCATAGAGCAATGGTGTCGAATTCCTTGAATATCCATTTTGAGAATCCATCTATGTTCTTGTGAGATTTTCCTTCAAGATATTAAAATATTCCAAATGAACCCGCTCTGATACCAATTAAAGAACACAAGATTATACTGAGAGGAGGGTGAACAGTATAAGACCACTTTTTACTTTTCTTTCCCAAAAAATATTATGCAATATATCAATGGAAATATCAATAGCAGTAATCAAAGTAATGCACAAATCACCACACACAATAGATACACTAATTTAATGTGGTTCACCCAATGTGGGCCATTCCACAGAGAAAATATTTCACTAATATTTTATCAATAAATATCTTGGGAATCCTTTCCCTATTACAATGTTTATGGACCTCATCTAAAAAAAACATAAATATCCTAATCAAGTTCATGGATACCTATCCACAAGAGACACCAATCCCCTCAGCTGGTTTCTGGATCTCTATCCACAGGAGAAATCCTTCTCCTCTACTCTAGATGGTGATCCTCTAGAAGACTACTGCATCCACTGCATTGGCTTATGGATCTCTATCCGCATAAGACTCTATCCTCACTCAAAATATCTCTGTCCTAAAATTTGTCCTCAAGCCTTAACATAAATCTTAACTCAATTACAAATCAACTCTGCTAGATCTACCCCAAACCTTAACTCAAGGTTTGAACAAATTAATCAATCAACTTTGCTCTTCAAGTCTTCTCAAAGACTTGTCACAAATATATCCATAAGTCCTCTCAAGAACTTATCCAATATGATCTCAATATCTTGTCTTAAAATCTGTGAAATCCGAACGCAGTCACACTAACAGAAAAATGCAGGACAAATAAAAATCAAATTCTTTATTTAATTTGAAGCTCTCCCAACCTTAATACAAAATGCATATTCAATAATATATAGAGTAGGAATAGGAAGAAAGTCGGCAAAGGAGAGATAAGGGGAAATAGGAGATAAGGAGGGAGAAGATAGGGGAAAGAAAGACGCGGAGGGATAAGGAAGTTGGAGGGATAAGGGGAAAGAAGAATTCACGGAGGGATAAGGAGGAGGAAGAATAGGAGATTAGGGGAGACAAAATAGGAGATAGACTGCCGACAATTCGAAAACAAATTCTGCCGACAAATGTAGGGAGATTTCACACTGAAGCTAGGAAAAGAGATTTTTCTAAGCCAGTTTCGAAACAACCCTATTCACACTTGTAACATTCTCCCCCTTAAAGTTGAGAGAACTGACTACACAGTCTCTCAGCTTTACAAATTGAGCTTTTGTCATCGCCTTGGTGAAGATGTCAGCGACGTTCTCCAAAGTGTGACAGTATTGAAGCTCAACAATTTCTTGTTCCACCATATCTCTGATGAAATGGTACTTCATATCAAAATGCTTGGTTATGCTATGGTGGACAGGATTATATGCCAACTGAATGGCACTGATGTTGTCATGATAGATTCTGGTCGGACCACTTTGTTGTTCTCCAATCTCTTCTAGTACTTTCCTTAGCCACAAGGCTTGAGTACTAGCATAAGTAACCGCTATATACTCTGCTTTTGTTGAAGATAGTGCTACTCTCGTCTACTTTTTTGAACTCCAAGTTATTAGTCCTGATCCAAGACTAAAACAGTTTCTTGATGTTGACTTCCTGTCATCAATATTGCTACCCCAATCACTATCACTGAAGCCTACAAGCTTGATAGTGTTACATTTATGGTACTGGATTCCAAAATCCAATGTACCCTTCACATATCTCAAAATTCTTTTAGTTGCCTTCAAATGCAGCTCTGAGGGGTTAGACATAAATCTAGAAACAAGAGATACAGCATACTGAATATCTGGTCTAGTGTTGGCGAGAAACATCAAACTCCCAACCATGCTTCTAAAGTGGTCACATCAACTTTACGTGCTCCATCATCTTTGCTTAGTTGGATCCCATGTCCAACTGGAGTTGCAACTGGTTTGCAATGCTCCATAGCAAACTTCTTGATCATGTCCTGAGCATACTTATGTTGATAGATGAAGATCCCTGTATCTGATTGATGAACTTCCATTCCAAGGTAGTAGTGCATTAATCCAAGATCTTTCATCTCAAACTGTGTCATCATGGAGTGTTTGAACTCCCTATTCATTTTCTCATTACTACCCATAAAAATAAGATCATCCACATACAAACAAACTATGAGGATGTCTTTACCTTGCTTGAGGTAGTAGAGTGTGGGTTCATTTTTGCTCCTGGTGAACCCATATTCTTTGAAGTACCCATCAATGCGTGAGTACCAAGCTCTTGGTGCCTGTTTGAGGCCATAGAGTGCCTTCTTCAATCTGTAAACAAGGTGTTCCTTACCTTGTACTTCAAATCCCTGTGGCTGCTCAACATACACTTCTTCTATCAAGTAACCATTGAGAAATGCACTCTTCACATCCATGTGTTGTACTTGCCATCCTTTGTGTGCAGCTAAGGCAAGAACTGTTCTTATTGTCTCTGTACGGCTACGGGAGCAAAAGTCTCTTCATAATCTATTCCATACTTCTGAGTAAAACCCTTTGCCACTAATCTTGCCTTATGCTTTTCAATGCTTCCATCAGCATTAAATTTGGTCTTGAAGATCCATTTACAGCCAACACATTTCTTTCCTTTAGGAAGCTTCACAAGCTCCCAAGTGTCGTTGTTTTTTATAGAGGTTATCTCCTCTTCCATGGCATCTTGCCAAATCTTCTGAGTACATGCCTTCTCATAACTAGAAGGTTCAAGCTGTGCACTAGTTAACAATGCATAGTTAACTTGATCTCCTCTGGGTTCTTGTTGTGATTCATCATCACCATACAAGTGCATACTTTCTAATCTATGTAAAACAGATTCCATTTCACTAGCTTGACTCCTAGTATATCTTCTTGAAAAATTCTTATCCAACATCTGAGAGGATGGATGATACTGTAAAGTTCTCTTACCTTTGGATGGAACATCAATATCCATTGGTGAGGAACTAACTGATCGTTGTGGAGAAGGACTTGGAGAAGCAGTTGAATCTGAAGATGGACTTGGTGGATGTGAGGGCGGAGACTGCTTTCCTTTCTGTGGTAGCTGTGGTTGCACCTGCTGAGCAACTACATCAGTGGCTTCAACATCACTGAATATTTGGGGCTTACCCCACTCTCCCCCTTCATCAAAAATCACATCCCTTGAAACCACTATCTTTCGAGTTGTAGGATTGTAGAGTCTATAACCCTTTGTGTTTTCACAATATCCTACAAAAATGCAAGCTTGACTCTTTGGATCTAACTTCTTTCTCAGCTCATCAGGAATGTGAGCATATGCCAATGAACCAAATACTCTGAAATACTTCACATTTGGTTTCTTACCATACCAAGCTTGATAAGGTGTCTTCCCTTTCAAACTCGAAGTAGGACTTCTGTTCAAGATGTGAACACTAGTCCTTGTTGCATCTCCCCAATATGCATTACTCAAATGCTTTGTCTGAAGCATTGATCTCGCCATCTCCACAATGGTGCGATTCTTTCTTTCTGCTACACCATTACATTTGTGGAGTGTAGGCAGTTGTGAACTGCCTCTTGATGCCATGATGTTTACAAAAATTCAAAAACTGATTAGAGGAGTATTCTCCTCCTCTATCTGATCTAAGACATTTTATTGAATATTCACTCTCACTTTCAACTTTTGCTTTAAAATCAACAAAGCATGCAAATGCTTCATCCTTATGCTTCAAAAAGTATATCCAACACATTCTTGTGCAATCATCAATGAAAAGTAGGAAGTAAGAGTGATTACCTAGACTCTTGGTCTGCATCGGACCACAGATGTCTGAATGTACCAACTGAAGAGGATAGTTGGCCCTCCATGCTTGTCCACGAGGAAATTTCGATCTGGCATGCTTGCCCAAGGCACACCCTTCACAGACTTCCTTACTATCTTGAACTTTGGGAAGTCCAGTCACCATTGCTTGTGAAGTTAGCAATTTCAAACTTGCAGAATTCAAGTGACCATATCTCAAGTGCCATAGGACACTTGGATTGGTAATAGCTACATTTGCTAACTTATTTCCTCCTGGCTGGCCAAACTTCAAAGGAAATAATCTATTTTTTGACATTGGCACTTGTGTAATGATTCTATTACTATTGTTTTTGTCAAAAATGGTGCATTTACCCTCATCAAAAATCAACTTATAATTCTTTTCAAGCATTTGACCAACACTTAACAGATTGTGTTGAAGATGAGGAGTGTAATAGATATCACTTACATGTTTTATGCCTTCTTTTGTTGGAACCGCCATAGCTCCAATGCCTTCAACTGCCAATGACTTGTCATCACCCAACCGAATCTTTGGATTTGTATGAGGAGTCTATCTTAGCAAAGAGTTCTTCTTTGCCACTCATGTGATTTGAACACCCTGTGTCCAAAATCCATGTATCATTCAAATTTTGCTCTGTCTGGCCATAAGAGAGAAAGAGATTTGAGGACTCTTCCTCTTCTCCAAAATTTCCAAATTGACTGCTCTGGTTGCTGCTGCTTCCTTGCGAAGTCTTTGACCAACAATCACGAGCATAATGGCCAGGTTTGCCACAATTGTAGCAAACTTGTTTAGATTTGTCTCCTCCTTTTCCTTTACCAGATTGTTTTCCTCTGTATTGTTGTTGTCCTCCTCTATTCTGGTTTCCACCTCTGTTGGATGATCCTCCTCTGTTAGGAGTTCCCCCTCTTTGATTATTCCTGCCTCTGCCTCTTTGTTGACCTCTACCACGGCCTCTACCTCTTCCTTCATGTGTGGCAAAAGCTTTGTCATCTCCTCCATAGCTGGTGGTAGGAGTTTCATGCAATCTCTCTTCATGTGAGAGAAGTGATCCAGTTAATGCATCAAAAGACAATGTGGATAAGTCTTTTGATTCTTCAATAATTATGGCAACAGAATTCCATTTTGGAAGAAGTGTTCTCAACACTTTCTTCACCATCATCTCTGGCTTGATATCCTCTCCTAGTGTGACCATTTTGTCGACTAATGCTTTCACTCTCACACAGTAATCACCGACTCTTTCATTCTCCTGCATCTTGAGATTCTCAAAATCTCGTTTCAAGGTTTGCGGTTTTACACCTTCACTTGGTCACTGCCTCTATAGCTCTCTTTTAAGGCATTCCATGCATCTTGTGCAATGACATATGATGCAACCCTAGGAAAGATAGTTTTGTCTAAAGCAGCATGAATGTGATATAAGGCAAAAGCATTATTCTTTTGTGCTTCTTTTCTTGTCTTTTTATCAGCATTAGAAAATGCTGCCCATTCAGCAGTAGTTGGTTCTATATAACCTTCCTCAACTACATCCCAAAGACCTTTTCCTATCAACAAAGTCTTCATTTTTATAGACCAGTATTCATAGTCACTACCATTAAATTCAGGGATTGGTAGACTAGTGTTTGCAGCCATTGCTAAAAATCAAACTTTTATTCAAAGCACACAAGTACTTTTATTGAGGCAAACTGGAAATACAAAGTAGAATGCAGTACAGAATGATTTAATAATTTAAATCAAATCTCGCCTTCTTAGTACATCTATGTTCTGCTTCAGAACTGCTACTAATGATGATAATCTCAGGTTTCACTTCCACTGGATCTGCTGCTACTGCTGCTGCTGCTTCTTCTTCTTCTTCCTCTTCCTCTTCTTCCTCTTCTTCTGCTTTTGCTGGTTCAGGTTCAGGCTCAGGAGAGCGTGGTGTATAGCCCACACTCAATTCATCTGTTGGCACACCTGGTGTATAACTGGCACCAGTTTGTACGTCCGAAACAAATTGCACGGTTTCGGATTCTTCAATTCTCTGTCCGAAGATATTGTCTTCGGAGTCTGCTTCGTATCCTGAATCCGGCTTTCTTAGGTGAGAAATCACCTGATTCTCCAACTGACTCAACACAGTGTGCAGACTAGTTCGGCGAACCCTTTCATCAAAGGATTCCGGCGATTCTCTCTTCAAAGAGAGATAAGTGCATGATAACTCCCTTCAGATCGGAACATCTACCATTTCCACAAGCACATTATTCCTTCTTTCACAAATTTTTTTTAAATGTTTTCTAAAGGTTTTTTAAAATAAATTTAATAATCTTTTATTATTTTTTAATTTACCCTTTTTAAAAAATAAATTTATTTAAAAAAGATAAGCTTAAAAAATAAATAATATAAAAAATTATTAAATAAATTAAAAACCTTTTAAAAAACAAACAATTTAAAAAAAATACCTTTTAGACTTCGCATGACTCAAACACGCTACCTCCGTAGCACAACGCAGGCACCTTTGCCGCTGTGCCAAATCGGCCGATGAAAACAACCAAGGGCCACCGCCCTTTTAATCTGCCGCGGCCAAAATTTAAAAAAAAATATCTTTCGTGCGGCGCTCGCGGGATTCGACCCGTGCACCTCCTCACAGCAAATGGCCAACCCTGACCGCCACGCCAAACGATCCGGTCGAGCAATGAAGGGAGTGTGGTTGGTATTATTACCAACCGTCGGGCATTTTTAAAAAAAAAAAAATTGTTTTTCGTGGAGCGAGCGGGAATCGACCCGCGAACCTCCACCCTACAAGCGGACCACTCTGTCCGCTACACCACAGCCGCGGACGGGAATTAATCTCAGCCCCGTCCGCTTTGTAATCGCCGACGGGTGATTTTAAAAAAAAAAAATATGTGGGTTAATCCCACATGCGTCCGAGAAAGGACGCGTGAGGGTTTTTAACCCTGGAGGCAAACTTTATCTCTCGAATGCCTTCGAGCAGTCGATCTGCGACTAAAATTTTCCGTCGACCTCGTCAATCGCTGCGTGCCACGTGGACCAGTCTCTGTCTGCCACATGGCAAAAATTTTAACTACCGCCAACAAAGCCGCCTGCCGCCAATTGTCGCTCGCCACGTGTCGAGCTCTACGACTGCCACGTATCCAGTCACCTCGGGATTTGAGCCACTGCCACTGTGTCACTACGACTGCTGCGCCGCTGCCACCTCCGCCTCGGGATCCGTGCCCAAACTACCTCGGGATGCGTGCCCGAGCCTGCTCGCGATCCACCTCGGGATCCGAGCCCTGCTGCGAACTGCTTCGGGATGCGCGCCTGGTCGCGCCTCGGGAACCGTGCCCGCGCTGACCTCACTTTGCCTCGGGAACCGTGCCCGACAGACGACGAAGTCTGGCTCTGATACCAGATGTGAAATCCGAACGCAGTCACACTAACAGAAAAATGCAGGACAAATAAAAATCAAATTCTTTATTTAATTTGTAGCTCTCCCAACCTTAATACAAAATGCATATTCAATAATATATAGAGGAGGAATAGGAAGAAAGTCGGCAAAGGAGAGATAAGGGGAAATAGGAGATAAGAAGGGAGAAGATAGGGGAAAGAAAAGCGCGGAGGGATAAGGAAGTTGGAGGGATAAGGGGAAAGAAGAATTCACGGAGGGATAAGGAGGAGAGAAAATAGGAGATTAGGGGAGACTAAATAGGAGATAGACTGCCGACAATTCGAAAACAAATTCTGCCGACAAATGTAGGGAGATTTCACACTGAAGCTAGGAAAAGAGATTTTTCTAAGCCAGTTTCGAAACAACCCTATTCACACTTGTAACAAAATCTACTTGTAAGCTTCCACAAAAGCTCACACTAATTTTTCCACAAGTCTTCTCAAAGACTTACCTCAAATCTGCTCAACAAGTTCTCACTAGAACTTGCTCAATCTACTCAACAAGTCTTCACCAAGACTTGCCCAATATACTCAACTAGTATTCACCAATACTTACCTCAAATTAGTATTGTAATATTCCACAAAAGCTTACTCAACTTAGTCCTTAAGTCCACTCTAGGACTTACTTAAATCAGCTCACAAGCTTTTACAAAAGCTTATTCAACTCAACTCAATCTATCACATAAAACGTCTTCAATAACACAAACAATATTCACACATAATCTTGTTTAATCTCATAGAAACATATAGAGAATGGTTAGATACTCAATATGCTTCACACTCACAACAATGCTCAATCACTTTCAAACTCTTTTGTTTAACCATAAAAACATATAGAGAATGGTTAGAGACTCAATATGTTTCACACTCAATCACTTTCAATATATTTCTCAAATTAGTAATGAACAATTTGTTTCACATAACTTGAACTATCACTCCAAAACTTCCAATAAACTAATATCAATCAAATCCACTCAACAAATCACTCAATGAAAGCTTAGTCAACAATGCTTATCACACAAACCTCACATAACAATGATACTCATGATATTTCACAAACCCTAGTTTAAGATAGTTATCAACTTCACATAACAATGATACTCATGATCTTTCACAAACCCTAGTTCAATATAGTTCTCAAATTCACATAACAATGATACTCATGATCTTTCACACACACCCTAATCAAGCATATGAAAGCTTACTCAATATTTTCAACAATGCTTATCAAACAAGGTTTCTAGTATCAACTTTCATTCCAAAAAATCTTCATCAATCAACATTGGATATCTCAAAACAAAACTCAACAATGCTTATCAAACAATCTTTTTCACTCCAACTTAGAATTCACAACATCCAACAATATTTCACTCACAAGGAAGATATACCCATACCTTTTTTTTTATGGAGAAATGACCTCAAAACCTATCCCAATCACAAAGTCTCTCTTTGCCAATCTCAAAGGTTAGATATCACAATATGTCCTTAATATTTTCTTTCAAAAATATTTCACTATGCCAAAATATCAAAAATAAATTATGTCTTATTTCTCCTTTCAAATCAATTTTTATAATATGATTTTATTTCAACAAATAACATCTAACACCCTTGGTACACCTTATTACTCCTTTTTTAAAAACTTTAATCACTTAAAAATCAAACACGAAAATTAAAACTTTGCATACCCTTTTAACTCCCTTGTATAACTCATAAATCCTTTAAATATGCAATTTCCAATTAATAAAGCTTTGGGAAATTAAAAAATTAATTTCAACATTTGTAATTTTTGGATGCAACGTTTAAACCTTAGTAATGTGAGCGCATACCTTAGTCAATCTACCAAAAAGGCCTCGACGGGTTTCGAACACGCAAACCCCTCATTCCAAGTGTCTTTGCACAGTGCACATTCACCAAATGGGCTATGTGCATCCACGCAAAGGGAAAGGCATGCGCCTTACCTTTGGTCCTCTCTGATGGTGCAAACCAAAACCTTCTCCTCTTGCAAAACAAAGACTGCGTGGATCGAACCCTTAACCTTGTGCCTACGAACGTCTTAGCGTAGCCCCTGGCTGCCAACTGTGCTACCCAGCTCCTTGCAATGTAAAGTGGGCTCCCCACTTACTTGTTCCTAGGTCTACCTCCTTAATATTTTTAAAACACACACGATTCTGCCTCTTTACCTTGTGCACAATTTTCTATAGCATTCGATGGATCGCATGGATAAATTTTTGAAATAAAACTTGCCCCTTTTATATGCAATTTGCCATGTGCTCATAATGTCGATGATATTTTTAAATTTGATTTAATTCAAATTAATTAAACTTTGTGCCCTTATAACCCTAACCTTAGGGTTATTTAAATTAAATCATAAACTAATTTATAATTAATTTAATAACTCTTAGAGTTAATCAAATTAAGTTATAAATTAATTTATAATGAAATTATTATAATTAATTTATAATTAATTTAAATCTTTTTTTAAAGCGAAAAACCCCTTACGGGGCCGCCTTGGTCTGAGAGACCATGACCAGGGGGTTCTACACCGTCAAAGTCACCCGTGAGTCACGCCCGACCCTGCCTGCACCAACATTATCAATTGGATTTTGGGTACCCAATTCAATTTTTTTTTGGTAGGGTGGAGTTTCAAACCTGGGACCTCCCTTGGAGGATTGCCCTCTCCTCTCCAACTCACCTACAACACCTAGGTAATTAATTTAAATCTTTAGGTCTTAACCTTAGACCTTTAATATTATAATAAAATATTATAATATTATTTTTCTTGGGCCTTCCTATTGCTATTTAGACCTCATATGACAACCTTGAATATTATAATAAGAGATATTATAATATTATTTCCCTTAGGCCTATAAGCAATCTATCTCTTGCACTACTTACTGAAACTGATTCTTGATATTCTTCCTTTTACCCTGCTCACTAAAACTGACTCTTGACATCAATGACAACAAAACCTTCTCATATTTCCAACAATGAATTCCTTTAATCTCCCAAATTTCAAAAATATGATTTCTAAATTCTAAATTTCACAATCCTATGTTGGTGTTGAATTCCTTATAACTCCCCAATTAGAAATTTAGTAAAAAATATTTGCAAATTTTGTATTCCTAATTTGATGTTGAACTCCTTATTTCTCCAAAATTATCAATTTGCAAATATTTCAAATTGCTTTACAAAATCAAACTAATTAATTACAAAACATGTAATTATCTTCCCAAAACCTTAAATCAGTTTTTCAAAAAACTTCTCAAAACTTTCCAAAATGCAGTAATAAAATATCTAAGCTTTGAATTATCACTTATAAACCTAATACCTCCAATAACATTAATTATTCAATGTGATAATATAATAATAAAACTCATTCTTTCATAAACCAATTATAAATTCCTCCTTACTACTCCAACCTTAAAACAAATAAAAAAATAATCTAAAAATTACCTCAATAATCTAGGCATGCACTATCTTGGGCGAAATAATCGGTCTTGATTATTGAAGAGTCAAAAAAATTCTTGCTGCAAGGTGATCTATTTTTGCAACGAAAACTTCCTTTCAAATGAATCTCTCTTGTGATATTTATGGCCCATGCATTAATAAATGCCTCAAATTTTTTAATTCTCTCCAAGGCTATTGGCATTATTTCTTGATGTGCCAAATGGCAAGCAATGAATTTACATCTTCAGATCATGTACCATAGGTCTCCTTTTAGCACTTTAATTCTCTAATTCCCTTTCTCACTATGTAATTCTTGGCAATGATCAACCTGAAGCATTTTCAAAGTGTTATGGTATCTTGAACATTTCAGTCAATATGTGACATCTCACCACTTGCAATCCCAACGTCCACTTGTGTGGTGGTTGATACCTTGGCGCTCAACTTTCCCTAACTCAACTTATTCAATGTTTTGGCTTCCCAATACTTGTCTTTTGACATCCATCGAATGTATTCTTTGCTGCCTATTCATATGTTGTGCTTACCCTCCTCGAATGGTGCTAATAGTGGCACATTTTTCCATACGATGATTGGTCAAGATTCTTTGATAAAGACTTTGCTTTTTGGATAATATATCTTCTCCAATATTTGCTATGAAAATACTAACTTATTAAAATTTCAAAAAGCTTCTTTTCCTTATGTCATATCTAACTTGTTTTTGTTGTCTATAATATGCAGATTCTAATATGGTGCATATGCAATATTATTCAACTTTAAAGACTTAAACTTGACCTTTATTTTACTGTTCCAGAAACTCTAATATGGTGCTTAGAATAAACCAATTTTAATACTTAGATAAAAATACTTTTAAAGCACCAATATTTCAAACCTCTTTGGCCTTCTTTGTAGCTAGATTTTTTGGTGATTTAGCTTTCCTTTTTGATGTCCAAGCTTTTAGAGATTTGGAGCTTCTCTCATTTAAAATATGTTAACAAAAACTATCTTCTTCTTCCTCTAATAATGTTGTTAAAAAATATACTCTTTCTCTTATCAAATGCTGCTAAAATGTTTTGAAACTCACAACTCCTTTGCTTCTCAAAATGATGTCCAAATTGAGCTCCTATATCCTTCCAAATATGCTGTCCAAAAGTATTTCAATTTGCAACTATTATCTTCTTCAAATGCTGTCTAAAATACAACTCCATCTCCTTCAAATTTCTACCCAAATTCTCTAAAATTTGTAGCACCAAATTTAGTTCAATATGCTACCTCTAACTCCAATTCTTTGCATTAAATTGCTATCAATTCCTCCTTCAATCAGCTATCCAAAAATACTTCCAAAAATTGCCCAAAAATTCTCCAATTCATAGTTGTCTATCTCCTTCTAATGCTACATCTAAAATTTAGATTTCTCCTTCTAATGCTACCTCTAAAATTTAGATTTCTCCTCCTATATCTTGATGTCTTGAAACTATTCAAATTTTGACCCAATAATCTAGAATCTTCTCCTTCAAAAACTTTAATGACTATCTCCAAAATATCAATTTGTGGCCTCTTTCAATATTCTTTCTCCTCAGCTTCCGCTAAATTGTATCTTCAAATTTGACCTCTTTTTTGGCCTCTTCATCAAGAACCTGAATGTCTTGAAGTCTTCAAAAAATACTTTCTCAAATTTAGAAAAATTCTGACCAAAATGCTTCTCCTTGAATCAATTTCACAAATCCTTTTGGGCTTGTTTTTGGATGACAATAATTGTCCCAATTTTGATGTGATTACCTCTTTTTAGAAGTTTCTTCTTCTTGCAATATTCTACCTCAAACTTTCTTCAAATCTTCTCTAATGTCCACTTCTTTAATTTCTCATTAGGGCTTCTCTATTCTCCTTCTTTCTCCTTCAAAATTTTAATGGATCTTTTTTTAGGCCTCCTCAATCTTCTCTCTCAAATCTCCTATCTCCTTTCTCAAATCTGCAATGGAGACCTCTTCTCTCAAGTCTCCTTTTTCTCAATATTTAATAGGGTTTATTTTGCCTATTTCTCTCTGCTTCCTTCAATATGCTATGGGGACCTCTTTCTTGGGTCTCCTCAATCTCCAATATCAAATATCCTATGGTAAAATATTTCTTGGATCTTCTTAATATTCAATCTTCAATATTCTATGGGACCTCTTTCTTGGACCTCCTCAATCTCTAATATTCAATCTCCAATGGGACCTCTATATTGGAACTCCTTAATATTCAATGTCTACTCTTTGCTGCAACTCTAAAACTAATTCTTGCATGAGGAAAGCACATAGACTTTCAAGCAATAAAAGGTGAAGTTATTATCTATCTATTATAGGAAGCTTCTCAAATTCTGAGAACTAATTTTCTGCAACAAAATTTTAGACAACAACAATCAAATCATCCAAATATCCAAAATTCTAAAATCAATAAATTCCATTAGTTGTTCTTCAATCTAGTGGAAAGAAATCTATGCTAAGTTCTAGTCTTCATAAGGTTTTTTGCAACCCTGTGAAAATAATCTAGCCACATAGCAACTTTCAAATTCTATAAAAGAAATCTCTCTATCTCCTATCAATATCCCTTGTGGCTCTGATACCACTGTTAGATTTTGATGCTTAATACTTAAAGAAAAATAACCACAAGATCTAAAATAAATTTTCTATATAAAATATATGATAATGACAATATTCTAATCATATAAAACTCATAAATAACTTTTACAATAACTCATAAAATGGCCATTACCAAATGCTCATGAAAATAGTATTTTGATATAGAATAAAGATCTCAAATACACCATACTTCCACACACTCTCACTCTACATTGTGTCTCACTCACACACATAGACACATATATAATGGAATGTGACTCTTCATATGGAGTACTCTTGGCCTTCACTCTTCTTGAGACTCTTCACTTTCCTACTCTAAGGACACATATGCACTCTTACATAAATGACACTTATGCACATCTACACTCATATTACTTGCATACTTAACTACAAGACACTTGTACATTTTTTGCACATTATTACATCACATAAAGTAAATACTCACTCTCTAATATAAGACACACTCCTAATCAAAAGATGTACCCAAGGTGATACATTAGCATGTACCAAATAATGTAATATAATCCAACATAACCTAAATTTTTTTTAATAGGATTAATTAAGAAGTTAGGTGGCTAGATGAAATTTCTAATAGAGAAGTTAATTTGATCCTATTTGGAATATTCAAAAGGATCCTTCTCAGGTGGTGTAATATGACTATTTATGGTCTGTTTGGTAATAAAATCAATCAACTTGGTTTATTTCAATATTTCGATGTCTTCCTATATCAATTTGGTATTAGAGTGGTTTAATCCTTTGGGATCTTCGTGAGGAGAAGATTTTACTCCTATAAATTCTCGCCTCCCTTCAAATTTGTTGCAACCATAATATCTAAATTTTTGTAATTTTTTGTAATTGACTCCTTTTGGTCCTATTTCTATTTGCCTTAATGACATCCTTTCTATCATAGATTGCTTTGTTTTTGTAACATTTGGTTCTTTGGAACTTAATATCTGTGAGCTACATTTTCTTCTTGGGCTGATTTGATAACATCTAAGGCTAAAGTTCCATGTATATTTTTGGCATGAAAGACTATTCTAAGAGGTACTAGTCATCAAACATTACATTGAGATACCTCTAGAAACTAAATGGAAGCAACACACATTTGAAGATGTCAACCATTGGATATCTCTCTAACCTATCCCTATTTTGCTCAACTAGTTTATTTGGTATAAACATCCTTGTTTTTTGTCCTAGCTACTACATATTATCCTATGGAGCTATTTTTGCAAGAATCCAAGGCTATCGATAAATTGGATGATAATTATTTTCTCCTTTAGGTTACGCGACATACTACTCATATCTCTTCACTATTCAATACTGCAACATCTAATATTCTTATCATCATATGTGGACACATTGCTTGTTTACTCAGTGCCTTTAATGTTCATCTATTTCTTGGACATCACTGCACATTCTCCTTGACAATGTCACTGTTTGATCTCTTCATCAAAATTTTCCTTCCTTTTCATCATCTGGATGTGGTTTTTCTACTTCTCAAATGACAAACTGTACCTCCACATCTCTTGAAGTGTCTAACTAGGCATAATTTTTGAAAACTAGTGTTCAAAGTTTCACCTGCTCATCCTATTGCTACTGTTCATACCACTTTACATGCATTTTGAATGTTGAATGGATGGTTGTAAATGTGTCACCGAGTCTTCACCATCCTTTTGTCCTTCATCTGCACCCACTATTTTCACTATATTTAGTGCCTTTGATTAATCTATCCTTTATAATTTTTAAAAAATTTAATGCCATTGTAATCTCCTCTAATTATTAGTCGATGGATTACATCCCTAAAGGGATAATGTTTCTATGAGCTACAAATTTTTGATGACACGAAGGTGTATTTCCATGTTATAATTTGGTTGATGGCGTTTGAATTCCCTTCATACTTTTTGATGCTACTTATAAAACTTATGGCCTTTAAAATCATGTGCCTATTTATTTGGAGACTCTCAAAGCAACAACACATGGCCTATCCCTAGCACCCCAGCTGGTGCATCTTCTTCATCAGTTTGAAAACATAAAATTGAATATGAAATTAGCAACTTAGTCTACCTCTTCTTTACTATTCCATGCAATATGGCTTCTCTTAGTGAATACATACGTGGGCCATTCATCTACGATACGTGCCACATCAATACTAGTGATTTCTACAATGATCGTTACTCCTACCAAGATTGAAATGCATTTCTCCACATTGGTCAAGTGGTCTACATGCCTCTTCATCCTCATGGTATGATATTGGGTTTCAAGTCCACTATATACGACCTTGCATCATTTTGCAACATGCCACAACAAACAAATATGTTCTCTTTTGGCATATTCTTAAGACCCCTAAGTATTTCTCCCACATGGAATGTGGGAAGGACCTCATGGTCCTTAATATGTTTTTGGATATCCAATTGTATGAAGGAAAATTATTGATTATAATTTTAAAACTGTGGCAGCTTATTGTTGCCCTCATTCACCACCATAGATATTTTTTCCACATAGACGGTTTGACCTATGCCTCATCCATATCCTTATTGTGGTTATCCTCTCTTATTTTTCATGGGTAGTAGTAAATGGTTTATGAATTTCCATGTGTTAAAAAAAAAGCAAATATAAATTTTAAATCAATGGTATATTCTCTTAAATATTCCTAAAATTTTCAAATTGTATAAGAAATTCCTCCTTTTATCTTTTGCTGCCCAAGGACCACTTGTTGTTTTTCACATAAATTAAGGCTTATTTCAACCTAAAAATAGCCTTGTTTAAAGGCGTTGGAAATATATTTTTGAGCTAGATCTAGGAGAAGCATTGTTTTTCTAATTTATAAAGGTTTGCTTGACCTCTAATGTTTCTAAACTTTTGTTGTCAAAAATTACTTTCAGTAACATGTTATATCTTAGAGTGTATTTTTGATTATACCTAACACTCTGCATCACAATGTAAATAAACCTAGTAACCAGTGACCTTTGTCACACCTGGTGGTTGCAACGATTGGTTGTCCATGCATTCTGGTAGGATGAGAAGGTCACCATAAGGAAACTTGTCATTGTTTGTTGTAGGATATTCTTTCAAGAAATTATATCTTGTCTAAATAATCCATATTTAATATTAGAGACTATTTTGGAAGAATATTATCCTCTAGATCGTGGTCCTTGCATACGAGTACTCTTGCACATGGAGTTATCTCAAAGATGTTCTTGACCATGACCTTTTTATGTGATCAACAAGCATCACATGTGCACTCCTACATATGAAGTTATAACTATCTCTTCCTTCACAAGACCATGATACTTCTATATGTCATCTACAAACATCACATGGTACCCTACCATTAGATTCATATTAGCCCTCTAATGATATGTCTCTCTTAATGGATTTCTAAAATTCAAATCTTCAACTTGATTCATGTATTCTCTAGAAATACTCATCAATTTTCATAGGGCAACACCATATCAACTTCTACATTTGGTTCATTAGATCCTCAACTATCTTAGCTCCTACTCTTGCTCTTGTTTCAATTGTTCTGGTTTTGGTTCCTAATTTGGTTTTTGTTCTCACTACTATATGGATTATGATTCTACTTCCTTGTTTGTACACGTTGGAGTCCAATGCTTCTATAGTGGGGAGGAATGATAGGTGGTGAGCATAAATTATGTTTAGAAAATAATAATTTCTTTTCCATAAATTATCAATCCGGTAAGTTCGTAAACTTACGAGTGTTATGTACATTTTATGCCTGTAGTGTGGGGAATGAATCCTTATGTACCTATTTAGTTTGGTAAGGGGTGTTTATGCATTTTTATTTCAGCCAAACCAAATGAAATAAAGTGCAGAAAAAAAATAAACTATAACTAAAGCTGAAATTAAAATGCTGAAATAAAAGTGCAGGAAATAAAAGTACAGGAAAATAAACACACAACTAAATTAAAATAAAGCTGGAAATAAAACAGGAAATCTAACTATTGAAAATAAATAACAAAAATTAAAATGGGAGGACTACTGCAAGGAGTGGGCTCAGGATCCTATAGATAGTCCGCCCGACTAATTACATAAAGACCGTTTTAAGAAAAATAAGAGTATTTGCAACTCTACAGAATAAAAGAAATAGAATTATTCTATTGACTATGTAAACGACTAACCTTGTATTCATCTAGCCAATGTTATTATATAAAATATAACCAGATCTCGTTAAAATAATAGATTGGTCTAGTTTTAATCACATAACATGATTTGTTTTTTTTTTTTTAACATGGTGGAATCGGTAGCCACCATGAATCCGGGTAGGCTGTCCAACTTTTATGGCTGCCACAGTATTCTGCGTTGTCCGCCCCGAAAGCCGCCACACAGATATTTGTGTAGTCCACCCCTATAACCGCCATGCCACAATCATTTTAAACCTTTTATTCCGTTGAAAGCACCAGGAAAGGGACAAGTGTTCAGTACGACGAGGCTCGAGATTGGAACCTTGGACCTTTGCCCCCCTTATGGGGTTCATAACATGATTTGTTACAATTGGTTTATACACAAATATTATTCTCCTATTAAAAGCATGACCATTCACCAAAAGGATAAATATAATAATCCTTAGGTGTACATAACAAACTAATCCTAAAATAATGCATCCTAAAAATAATGCTTTTAAAAGCTTACATGGTCAACTTAGAATAAAAGTGTTTTATTCTATTTTAATGATAATGCATGTTTAAAATCTAATATGCACATAATATGAATATTTCTCCTTTATCTTTTGTGCACAAACCTCCTTGGAAAGTGCATAGTCAATTGATCAATTGGTCAATATTGGTTTGGTCAACCGGTCAACATTTCAACATAGCTCCATCTTGTAGTCGGGAGGTAGACACCTCAAAATGGTCAAAATTAAGGCACCAAGAGTAAGGCATAGAGAGTAAGACACCATTGAAAGTTAGGCACCAGGAGTAAGGCACCACCAATGATCGGGAGTTAGGCACCTCCAATGATCAGGAGTTAGGAACCTCCAATGGTCAGGATTTAGGCACATCCAATGGTCGGGAGTTAGGCGCCTCCAATGGTCAAAAATTAGGCATCTCCAATGGTTGATAGTTAGGCACATCCAAATGGTCAGGAGTTAGGTGCCTACCTCCACCATTTACCATAGTACCTTTCAAGATGTCTTTGTGCATCACCAGGTCAAAATGGGATATATGCTCAAAAATACCAGATTAGTAGCAAAAACCTGCATTTACACACATTTTCCACTAAAAACACCAGTCAAGCATAATACTTCATTTTCTATCAATTATATGCAAAAGTTATATAAAAATACATCTCAAATGCTAATTAAACCAATAATGATGCCTTCAAAAGTGTATATAAAATGAACATTTCTGGTGCTCATCATTAGGGATTAACATTAGCATTTAATATCATGTTTAATGTTATATTTTATGTTGTCTAGCAATTAACATTACTTAAAATTTATAGGCCAACCTTTAATTTTTTGTTAGAAGGATTATTTAAAAAGTTAGGTGGTTGAATAAAATTTCTAATAGAGAAGTTAATTTGATCTATCTAAAATATTTTAGAAGGATCCTTCTCAGGTGGTGTAATATTGCTATTTATAGCCTCTTTGGTAATGAAATCAATCGGTTTGATTTATCTCATTCTTTCCTTATCTGCTAGTATTAGAAAGAGAACCTCCATCAGAACAAAATGAGCATCTCCATAGATACAATAACAGGATTTCAATACCTACAAGCCTTCAAAATATAAGGGTATTTAAAAAATGAATCAGTTATGGTCTTAATTATGTTAGATTTGGTGATGCAAAATTGCCAAAAACCGAAAAAAAGAAAAAAGCAAAAAATCCAAAAAAGGCCAAAGGGTAAAAGGATAAAAAGATAGAAAAACATGGTCTATAGTTAAGAAAAGCTATTGTAATGATTCTATATATTTGTGTATCCTCATTAGTTAATTTATCCATCCATCCTTATTTGGGTGGATCATCCATCCATCTATCCATCCTCACTTGGGTGGATCATCTAATCTATGCATGGTCCATAGATGGATTAGATTGGGTGTGAGGCACCTATTGTAAAAGTGGATTTCATGGGAAATTCATAGGAGGATTTAGGAGGAATTCAAGGAGGATTCTTCAAGAAGGATTTAAGGTGATCTAATCAAGATGATTCAGTCAATGGATTCAAGGTGATCGAGTCAATATGATTCAATTAATGGATTCAACGTTATCCAGTCAAAGATGATCCAATTGATGGATTCAAGGTGATCTAGTTGAGGGATTTTGTTGTTGGATTATTCAGTTGGTAGATAATTTATCACATAAGTATTGATTCAATGGAGTATAGAAGAATCAACATTTTTAGAGCACACATTGGGTGAGCTATTGTGGAGCTTTTTTAAAGTTTTTTTGTGTGTGCTTTTTTCAATTCTAGATCTAATTTCTTGGTTTGGACTAGAAACATAATTTTTTTAAATTGAAGCTTTTGGCTAGGGATATTTCATCATTTGGTTTTCATAATTGTTTTAGTGTAATCACTAAACACTCCTAAACCATTTTAGAGAGATATACATGCTCTATTAATCTTGGATCATAATAGCTTTATTTCTATTTTTTGGATCTCTCCACCTTAAGAACTTTCATTTGGTATCAGAGCATTCAATTTCTACAAATTGATTTAGGTAGTACATATAATTTTATTGATTTACATTGTTAAATGATATAATTTATTTGTTTATCCAACAAAAGGATTCAAAATGGAAATTCTATGGGGTAATCACCTAAATTGCAAATCAAAATTTCATATAGTGTACCTATGTATGAATGATTACAAATTCAAAAAATAGCTTTTATGCTATACCATTAGGAGGTGTTGGCAATTTTGGGTTTGAGATCCTAGCTTCTTGTCTATGAGTTGTCATTGATGTCAAAATGAAATGGCATTAATGTTAAGAGGATGTGTTGGCTTCAAAGGTGGAAGATTCCAAGAGAATATTTTTAAGAGAATCCGGAGAGATTCCATTGGCAAGGGTTTTTCATTAAAACCAAGTTAAATGGTTTTTATTAAAACCAATGGAGGTTCTCTTTATTATTTATTTAATTATTATTTAAAACCCTTCAAGGTTTTAATTAATTAATTATTTAATTAATTAAGGGAGAAATTATTTTTAATTTATTAAAAATACTTAAAGGTTTTAAACCTTTTTTATTCTTAATTTATTAAAATTATTTAAGGGTTTTTAAACCCTTTTTTGAAAAGACTTTTGATTAATTTCGAAATGGTATTTATTTTCACCGACATCAAGGTGTCTTCGAAGAGACTATTTATTCTCCAACTCCTAAGGTTGGAAGGCTAATTAATTGGAAATTCCCCGAATGCAATTTGTGGTGTTTGTGCTCTGTATTCGCTGCGATCGAAGGAAGACTTAGAAGCACGTGCGGTTGAAAAGTCTTTGGGAGTTTTTTTTCGAGGGTGAAGTGGAGGGAAGTTCACTTGTGAACTTCATAGCCCGCATGGGCTAGTGGTAGCGAAGGCTACTGTTGGGCGCTGCATTGGCGGAGGTCATCGTTTAGAGTCTCACGGGGGTGCTTTGCTAGAGTAACACACGTTTTTATTAAAACGTCTTTATGCCACAAAATTCGGAGTTTCTTGGACAACGATTTATAAGGTGTGATTAAATTTTATGAGTTTTGGCTTTTGTGATTAGCATTGAATAAAAGCTTAGGAGAAATAAGGGCATATTTCTTTGGATGTATTTTTAAGATTATTCTTTGCTATTCTAAAATTAAAAATGGAGGTATAAGGTGTGAGTCTGTGATTTTTGATTTATTGGCATGTTATGGTGGTTGTGTTTAAAGAAGTGGAGCTAAAAGGTGTAATAAATGAAGTTTATATTATTGCTCATTTCTTTTTATTCTAACCCTAACTTGGTTGGAAGTTTGAGAGTTGTGTGTGGTGACAGCTTGAAGGTTCAATTATCTTCTACTCCAATAAGGTATGGGCACATTCTTCTTATGAGTATGATTGGTGTATGTTTTCTGAAATAAGGTTGGAGTGAAAAGGTATTCTACTAGGTATCCTTTGGCTAGGTGTAAATCCTATTTTCTGGTTTGTTGAAGACTACTTATGCATTGTTATCCTTAAGGAGAGTTTTTGGTGAATGCATAATTTTTGGTTTGAGATAGTGGAAGCTTTGTGCACTAGGGTTTATATTTGTGAGTCTAGCTACTTGCATTGAGTTGGTGGAACCCTTGGTTGGCTGTTTTGAGTTTGATGGTTGAGTTGCTTCCATAGAGGTTGTTTGATCAAGTTATTGTTTTACTTGATTCATGATATTGGGCTTACTCCATTGAGTTGATTTGAGCAAGTTATTCTTTGCATTTGGTGATATTGTGTTCGTGGCTGTTTTGTTCAAATATCTTTGGAGGGAAAAGGATTTCTACTTGTTTCCTTTTCTTGTGATGATTGGTTGAATGCTTCAGGGTTGATGTTGAGTTGAATGGTGTTGGTTGACTAAACCTTGTTTGATGAGCATTGTTGTTGAAACCCTAATTGATGGTGAAAAGAACATGAGTATCATTGTTATGTGATTCTTTGCATAGTTGGCAATTGTTGGGGTTTCATGTTCTTGAAAGAAAATATTCTATCCTATCCATTTCAGATATTGAGTTGAGTTTTCAGATTTGAGATTGAGATTGAGCTGAGTTGATTTGAGTTGAGTTTTCAGATTGGGATTTGAGTATAGAACATATTGAGTCTCTAACAATTCTCTTTATGCTTCTATGAATTTGACAAATCACATAGGGTCTCTAACAATTCACTTTGTGATTTCCTACTAAGAAAGTTTTTCTTGGTGAGCTTGCTGAGTTTTTGGACGAGGTTCCGGTGGGGACTTGTGAGCAATTTTTGGACAGGTTCCAGTGGGGACTTTTGAGCAGTTTTGGATAGGTTTCGGTGGGGACTTGTGAGTAGTTTTGGACAGGTTCCGGTGGGGACTTGTGAGCAGATTTGGACAGGTCCTAGAGGACTTGTGAGCTGAGTTTGATAGTTCTATCAGAGAACTTGAGGACAAAGGTGCATTGGTTCTATGAGAAGAACCTGAGGACAATTGGCAAGTCTTTGAGAAGGCTTGTATGTAGAGGATTGATTTATTCAAGAGTTGGACAAATCTGACAGACAGAGGAAGACTTGTACTAGACCGATTGACTGTGTTTGGTACGGGTTGCTTGAGCTATTGTGGATGTGATCATAGAAGGCGAGAGGTCTCTTAGGCTAAGCATTGAGGACGGGAGGTCTTCGGTGGAAAGGATTTCCACGTGCTGGCAAGAGGTAGAGGCAGTTGATCTTCTAAGGGATCATTTCCGGAGCGAGAGGGGAAGGTATCTCCTTTGAGCAGAGGCTCATAAATTATGATTGGGGGAAGGTATCTCCTTTGAGCAGAGGCTCATAAATTTTGATTGGGGGAAGGTATCTCCTTTGGGTCGAGGCTCATAAACATTGTAATTGGGAAGGATTCCCAAAGAAATTTGAGATAACTTTTAGAGAAAATTTTTGTGGACATATCCCAGCCATTTTGGGTGAACCACGTTAAAATTGGTGTCACTTTGTGGATGATATTGTGCATTGCTTTGATATTGCTTTGGGTATATTGCTTTACTGTTTTGAAGTATAAAGGAAAAATTATAAAGAGGTCTTATACTGTTCACCCCCCACTCTCAGTATAAGCTTGTGTTCTTCAGGAGGATTGTATGTAGTACTTGGACCATATGGTTAAATCCCTTAGGATTTTCTAATGCAGTCTTAAAAAATGAATTTTCAAATTCAAATGGTAAGGTCAAAAGCACACCTTAAAAATATTCCATGCTTCTCCATCACAACTAGTGTCTTCATATAAAATGATAAAGATGATTAAAAAAGAATCATCTATAATTATTGATTGATATTTTACCTTTGATTCTATACCCACATACAATGCACAAAATAATAAAATGAATTAAATAATTGAATACCTAATTAAGTGGAAATATTTTCATCGAGAAGAAGCTTCAAGATAAACCCAATCCTTCATTTGCACTCATCCTTTCCTTCCTATGCTTTGAGGACAATGTATTCTTATCCAAGAGGACTTGTTGTGAACCATTTTGTCTCTCCAAAAAGGACATCTACATGCTATGCAACTTGGGACCTTACCCTTATCCAGTCATTATTCATCAAATATTTATTTAGTATAATATTTTTAGTATATATAAATCTAATATCATACACCACAAGGAGAAGATGATTGGAAGGTGAAAGCCAATATTTTTATAGATGACCCTTATTTAATATTGGATATAGACCTCCTAAACCTATTAATAAGTGATGAAACCTCTTGTTTGTTATCCATGCATCAACCATTGGCCATATCAATAGTAGATAAGAATTCTCACCATGGTTCTCATGTCATCGTATTTTTTTTTTTGACCTTGTTAGAACTAAAATTCTTGTTGATAATCATTTGCAAGGAGGAGGGAAGCTATCTTGGTCAGTTTCCTCTATTTGTTTTTATAAGCTATTTTTTAATAAAATCATAGATTAAGTGTCCTACTTCTTAATAATAGAAGCATGCATAAGGAATATTAGTATAACAACTATGATATGAAACCTAAGATTCAAGAAAGTGTTTGGAAATTTCCATCTCAATACAAACCCTAGGGTGCATTTTATGACCTAAGATTTTTTTTCTATCATTGCTACTCCACAAAGTATAACTAATATAAGACACAATTGGTGATACAAAGAACCTAATAGATAGGTTGAAAAATGGAAATTTGGTCTAGAAGGGTATTAATAATGGAAAGATCCTTCAATATAAAATAACTAAACAACTTAAAAAATAAGATACCTACCCATAAATTATTAAGGTACCATAATGGAGGGTGATTTGAGCATGAGTGGGATTGAAGAAGAAAACTAATAAATATCCCTTACCCAAACCCCTAAATGACTCAATGAGTGAACCCCTATCTTCTTCCTATACCACTGTTATTAATCTAAACAAGTCAATGTCTATGGGAACCCTTTAAAAAAATATTATTTTTGAGAAACCTCTACAAACTTGCTTAGAAGAGAAAATTCATTAGGTTTCTCTCATTTATTAGGTAATAAATTTTGCATTCAATGCTTGATTGTGTGTGAGATGAAACGTGCTCCTATGAGTGCACTCCCCTTCATGTGATCATCCTTTGGCATGGAGGCATATTTAGAGGAAGGCCCAAATCTAGGAAAGAGTTAGTTTTTACAGAGGATAAACAAATTTCTTTGTAAGATATTAGCTATAAGGGTCAAAATATATGCACTACTAATAGATCTTAGGATTGGTCATAATTTTTTGTAGTAAATTTTCTTTGCTCTGCTATTCCATAGATTTCTTGGTATGAATAAATGAGGAGGATTTATCTAAGATTTTATCAAACAAGGTGAATAGTGAATTTGAGAAACCCATTAGCATGTGGTTAATTGGTAAAGAGGGAAAATATTCCAAATTTGCCTATGCCAGTATTTTAGAGTCTCAAAATAATTTATAATATAGGGGTCATTAGAAATGGGTAATATTTAAGAGGGGGTGCATGAGGTGTCGACCCATCCATATTGCAAATGGGAGAGGATCACACAATTCACCATGTTCGAAATAAGCTCAAATGAGGTTTCCAAATATTTAGGATCCGAGGACGTGTCACTGGGACATGTGGTATGTATAGATGCCAATTGTCTACATACAACTATTGGAATAAGTGGTGTTAAGATCCACTTGAGGCCATGAATATATTTTGTATTATATTTTATTATTTAACCTCCAGGTAAATTATTTAACCTTGACCTAAAAGCCTCTTATAATTGGGTATTTATATCCCTTTCTACCAACAATATATTCATCAATTGGATACAAATTCTTTTCCTATAGTGATATTATTTTTGTGTCTATGAACAACCTTCATATTGTATGTATTATTTTTTTGTGTTATTTTTAGTATTCTAGGTAATGTATTGATTTTGGAAAGTATTGTGAAATGCAACATTGTATTAAAATAACTATGAATCTCCATTACTAGATTTTTTATCTTCAATGATTTTCTTTCTATGACCATTTTGCTATGGTACCTAGGGATAGGTACATGGGGATATGTTATTATATTTTATATGGCTTAGGATTTGGCTATGGCTAGGATTATACCTTCCCAAAGTAGCATTAAAATATTGGTATATATAGAGGGGATATTATCATTGTAATAATCATAATTTATATTTGTAATATTAAGTCACCTCTAGTGCACATATGATACTTAACCCTCTCTAAGTGGCTATGAGATTTTACACTCTTTAAGTGGTGCTCCCACCTTGGAAAATCTTATGAACTTATTCCTTCCTTAAGGAGCATTATTAGTTTTGCCCTATCTTAAGGGTATTATCTATCTTTGTCTCATTGTATGGATTATTATATTATGGATGAATTATTTTATATTTAAATATATTATAGATGATTTATGTTTATGAGAATAGTTTTTTATAATAAGCGGTATTACAACAATGATTTTGGCAAAATGGGAATTGTTTTTTATAGATTGTAGAATTTGGGTATTTTTTCAAAAAATATCTCATTTTTTAGGAGCCATATCTTTGGACAAAGTTGTCCAATTTAGATGATTCTTATGCTACATTATTTAAAATTTGAATAGCTTCAAAATGAGCAATTGTATGAAGGAACCCGAATAATGTTGGTGGAGATATGATCCTATGAAGTCAATCATCTAGAGTAGGGGTGGTAATGTTCTAACAAATGATACTTATTCAAAAATAAAATTTGAGATATCTATTAGTTGGGCTAAGGAAATAAATTTTTATTGTGTTTGAAGGATATTGTTTTGGGTACAATTGTTTATTTGGAAATTTATCTTCAAATCAATGGGGAGAGATATTTTTGTAAAACCATAGTTCACATTGTCTTTTCTTGTTCGGGTGTGAGCTCGTGGAGTAAATTATTTTATATGGAAGAGAGGATATTGATGTTAGAGAGTGGTGGAGATTATTTTTTTATGGGATTAAAATAATCTCAACTTGTATTACATCATTGACCACATAATAATATTATAATAGCTTGAAAACTATGTATATGTTAGGGATATTTTATTTAATTATTTTAATATTAGTAGGTAATGCATATTAGGTTAGGCCATCCAATATTAGATGGTTTATTATTATATTTAATGCATGTAAAAATCTCCTAAATTGGGAGACCTGATATTTTAGTTTGTAATCCTAAAGGATGTAATAAATAGGCTTATGCATCAATGAATGAATTGATTCACTTTGCTATCATTGGTATTAGAGTAGGGAAATCCAAGTATGCTCTAATCCTATGGAATTATGATTATTTGGTTTTTATTGTAAAATATTCCTTGATTGGATCACCGTCGAGTGTGTAAGATCTAAGTTATGGGACAATCATCGTCATTTGATGACATGTGCTAACTTGTTTGATATATGTATTTTTCAAGGTTTGACAAGGAAAATCACTCTCAACTGAGAAAATCTAATTCAAAGAATGAGATGGTTTTTGACAAGGAAGAAAGTGGTTGATATCTAGTGCTTCTTGATCAGGATTGAGATATCACATGACTAGGAACAGAGGTGAAGCTTAGTTGTATGTTCTACAAAGATGAACTAAGATCCAAGTGGTCAACTGTACTAAGTGACAACTCATAAGTGGAGCTACAAAAGCAAACAGGTGAGGTAGTAGATCTATTAGATCTGCAAGAAAAACTTAACCATTATAGGTGGATGAACTAAGTCGACATCCTAGGTAGTCTACCTCCCAAAAAAGACCACAATCTATTCTAAGTAACATTATCGATGCTTATATAGGACAACAATAAAGGTGTAGCTATGTTTCTTGACATTTTGGTGACGATAATATTACATTATTTGGTACATGCCAATATACCACAATGGTACATTATTGTAAATATTAGATTAAGGTTGTTTCCTAGATTAATGAGTGAGTTAATATTTTATGTAATGTAATAATATGCAGGAAATACACAAGTGTCATGTAAATATGTGTGCAAGTGTTATGAGTGTAAATGTGTACAAGTGTCCAATATGTAAGTGTGCACATGTGTCCTTAGAATAGGAAAGTGAAGAGTTACAAAGAAGAGTGAAGGTCAAGAGTGCAACATATGAGGAGTCACATACAATTATATATTTATGACAAATCATTGTAATATTCATAAAAATTGTAAAGCTTTATGTTTGCATTAGTAGACTTTTATTCAATAGCATTTTCAATTCTATGTGCAATATTATGTGCATATCATTGTGATTACTCTATGAGTATTCTTATAAGTTATTATATTTGATATTATATTCTGAGTTATTATATTTGGTTTCTTTATATTGCAACTTCATTATATTTGATATTGTGATTACTTTTCTATGGTAATTTATATTAAGTATTATAGCATCAAAAGCTAACAATGGTATTAGAGCCACAACAAGGTTGCTTGCAAAAGTTTTGAAAGTTGCAAAAATTAAGAATATTACCACTAGGTAAGAAAATCCAGTGAAGATAAGTATTTCCATTGAGTTGAAGAAAAACTAGTGAAGCTAAGAATATTACCACTAGGTAGGAAAATCTAGTGAAGATAAGTATTTCCACTGAGTTGAAGAAAAACCAGTGAAGCTAATATTTTTTCCACTAGGTTGATGAAAAACTAGTGAAGAATAAGTTTCATATTAGGTAATACTAGAAAAAGCTATCTAAAGATTTTTTTGTAGTAAAAAATTGATCTTCAAAATTTGTGAAGCTTCCTATAACATATAGAGAAGACTTTCATCTTCGATTTCTTGAAGCTTGTGAGCTTTCCTCATGCAAAATTTATTTCGAGTTGTAGTTAAGTCTTAGATATAGATCCTAATAAAATTTTTAGGTCATTAAGAAATAAACCTTGATAAGATAGATTAAGTTAACCTATTCCAAGAAATCTATTTGGAATAGAAGGTAGTCTATAATATTGGTTTCAGGTCTTAAAGATAGACATTGATATTGGAAGATAAAGGAGACCCAAGAGAAGATGTCCCATTAAATAAGATAAAAGAGACAGAAGAGAAGGCGTCCCATTAGAATAAGACAAATGAGACTTATTAAAAAGGTCACATTGAAGACATACTGAAGAAGACCCAAGAAAGAGGTCCATGATAAAATATTTATTGGTCCTAAGTAAGAAAAGAGACCAACAATATAACTTGCTTTAAAAATATAGAAAGCAAGTAAGTAGACTTGAAGATAGCAAGAAAAATTCAAGTGAATAAGCATACTTGAAGGTAGAAATAAGACTTAAAGAAATAAAGATAAGAAGATAACAAGATTGAAGATTGATGCCACATGGGAAACAAGTTTTGAAAGGAGGAAAGAAGGTTCAGAGGACTACAATTTAAATAGAAAAGAACATTGTAGAATTAGAGAGCTTTCATTACAAGCATTGCAGAGTTAAAGAGTCACCATTACAAGAGAACACTACATAATAAGGTTATTTATTAAGATATTCATGCAACCAAGGAAATCTTAAAGTGTAAAGTGAAACTACCAAAAAGATGCTAAGACATTCATTCAATATCAAAGAATCTACTGCATTTGTATTGATAATCATAAAAAGGGTTACAAGAATTGATATCCTTTTACAATTTTGCCCTGAAGGCTACAATGGGGTCTTCCCTAAGGAAGCCCTCTCATATGTGGTACAAAGACAACACGATTCATCTTTTTGGGTTCCTCGATGTAGGTGGGCTTCTTGCTCGTGAGCCACCACTTGTTGGAGATGTTTCCTTGTGCTTTGTTGGACCTGTAAACCTATTCGAGTGATTCTGGTTCCTGTTGCAGAGGTTCACACTCCTAGGGTGCGAACCGGTTGGTTCACACGTGTGAGGTGCGAACCGGTCCCTTTTTGATCGTATTTCTCAGATAGCTTCTTGGGTTGTCCTGGATTGGTTTTTGACTTGAAATTTGTCCGGTTCAACTTTTGAAAGTGCACTCTTCGATGGGATTATCAACCTATCTCACTCACAAAATAGTGTTATGAAAGAGATAAATTGATTGTGATGCTCGTATGATGGTTGTGTGATGGATGTGTGATGGATGCAATGGCAGTAGTGATTTCGGCAGAGTTTCGGTATGTAAAAGTTGGTTGTTACTAAAAGGTGAAAATGGCCTTCTATTTATAGAGTGGGCCAAGGTGAGAGAAAGGGGATGAGGTGTCCCCTGTGAGGTGGCAATGGTGAGGTGTCCACCAAAGAGGTGTCCCTTGAGGTGTCCTGGGTCATAAGTGGGGTTGGGTGAGAGAATCCCTCACCCATCCACAAATAATGATGATTTTCCAAAAATATCAATTTGTCATTAATAATCACCTTTATTGAAATATCTTAGGATTAAAATTACCTTTTTAAGTGCAAAAGTCTCCATCTTGCATTTATGACCCAGGGGGATGTGAGGTGGAGAAATATCTGGGTGAGAGGTGGTAGGGCTAGGATAGGCTAGGCTAGGTGAGGTGGAAGGCTAGGCTAGTCAAAGTAGACTAGGTGAGGTGGAGGCTTTAATTAAATCAAGATTAGATCTAATTAAGTATGTAATTAGCCATAAAGCATATTTAGACCAAAATGTTGACTTTTTGACCATAAAGTGCTTTTTGACCATGGTGAGAGTTTTCAACCTTAGTTGAGTTTGCATGAGGTCGCATGAGGACCTATGGTTAAGCGTAGGAAGGGGCTTAGCTAGCCCAAAGGGGCTAATGATGATGAATAGTGATTTTGAGTCAATTTATGCAATTTTCAAAGGTTTTGCAAATTGATTGACCATGGAAATGGGGAGAGGGACAATGTGCGACTTTTTGGTGTCTACATTTTGCCCCTTTTTGTACTGGATTGTGTGAAACATGGTTTAGTACAAAAATTGATGATGTGGATTGATGGGATGATTTGGAAGGCAAAGAATTTATGATTGATGAATTGTGGATGATTGCGAGAGAGACGCATTGATAAAAATGGTTTGTGGATGATTGCTTTTGGAGGAAGGTATATGATTACCTTGCATTATGATCAACTAAAGATGTTTCAATTTGGAAGGAACAAATGCCTTTGTTTATTTTTGCTTTTGATTGATTGATGAGCTCTTTTGACAACTTTTGATAAATCGTTGGAGCCATGGGGTAGAACTTTCAGGAGCTTCATTCACGAGTGGTCTTACGACTGCCACTATGAATATTGGAATCCATGAGGTGTCTATAGTCAGAGGTATTTTGAGGTCTATCAAAAATTGATTTGTTTTTGGATTGGAGTTTTGATTGAGAAGAGAAGTTTCATTGTTTTGTATTTGTCCTAGCATGAGGACTTGAGATAATCTTCAGAAAAAATTTTCTTAGGCATTTGTTATATCCATGATTGGATGTTTGGTTATTTGATCATGTGCAAGGTAGATTTTGATGTGTTGGATGATTACCCCCTCAAGTGATGAATTGGTGATGGAGGAAATGATGATCGATGATGAGACGGTTGATGAAGAGCAATGGTAAAATTTGTAAAATTGGGCATGAAAATGAGTGAAAATGATGATTGTATGGAATTGTGGATGAAATTTCATGCAAATGGTAAAATTTTGGGGTGTATGGTAGGTTCAGACTTCACATGTGCAAACAAAGTGGTTCACATGGCTAGCATGTGAACCAGTTGGTTCGCACGTGTGGGGTGCGAACCTATGTGAAAGAGGGTTTTTAAGGTGAAAATGATGTTTTTGACATCATTTGCATGTGGAAACGGAGTTGGAGAGGTGGAGGAGAGAAGAAATGGAATGGAGTGTTGCTAAATTGTGGAGTGGATGATACGGGATGGCGAGTGCATCAGTGAGTATGAGCATGAGGGTGGGAATGCCAGAGGTAAGCGTTTTATCCTCTCTCGATAAATGTGCATTTAGGGAGGGTTTGGGAAAATTAAATTTTTCGCTTTAAATGCTATGAAATGAATGTGGGGATGAGAAGTGGTTAAAATTCATGCACTTTGTGTAAAAAGGGGAAAATGGGTATTCCAATGTGTTTTCTGTTTTTGCATGTGACATTTTTGTGTGTAGGAGGTGCGTGTTTGACGTGATGTGGAAAATGGGGGGTGAAAAGTGAATGCATGTGAAAACCGATGAATGGGGTAGCCTAATGAGCCAAATGGGTATCTAGATCTGTTGTTGCTTTTGTGATTTGACTTCATTTTGATTGCTTCATTTTGCATGCCAATGTGGGAGGGTTTGCTTTGTTTTTCATACTTTTTGGCATGTGTTTGAATTTTTATGCATGCATGGATGGTATGGCTGGGACTGGGATTGGATTATGAATAGGCACATGTGATTTTTTGGTATTTTGGGTGGTTCGCACGGTGGGGTGTGAACGGTGGTTGCACGTTGGAGTGGAACAGGGTTGACGTGTGGGTGTGAACCAATTTTTTTTGTGTGTGCATGTGGGGTGAAATGCAATGTAATGGATAAAATGAAATTGAGCATTTATTTACAAAAATAAAATGATTTCCTAATGATGGTAAAAACTTGTGAAAAATGAATGTTTTTGTTTTGTTTTGTTATGTACAATGATTATGTATAAAACCATGAAGGATTTCTGACATGTGATGTGTGTGTGATGGCAGGTGAAGAAGATATTTACATGCCACCGACTTCAAAAATGCAGGAAGGCCTTGGAGGATAAGTGGACGGTGGATGATGTGACTTGGTTGAGGGCGGTTGGATTGTATGGAGTGTGGGTGATGCGCGAGGTTCATGTGAACCATGCATATATAGCGGCATTGTGTGAGAGGTGGGATCCGGATAGGAACACCTTTCATTTATCGATAGGGGAGATGATAATGACCCTGGAGGATATCTACCGCATCTATCGATTGTCGATAGATGGGATTATGATGATGACAATGGATAAGGATGCACGTGAGGGCATCCTGGAGAGGACATTCGAGCAGCGTTGGTGGTAGGTGGATGCGAGGAAGGGTGTAGACTATATGGCATATTGGAAGAAGGAGTGGCTTTCCATTCATCATGCGATGGCGATGCTATTGATAGCTAGCCATGCATTACCAGATGCTTCAGGGGTTAAGTTCCCCTAGAATATGATGGGGGTGGTATGTGATATGGTAGAGCTGGATAGTGTATGCATGGGCACCCATGCTATTGGCACAGGTATATCAAGAGCTGCATGGGGTGGTGAGGACTGATAGGATAGGGCTCAGTATTAGTCCATTACTGTAGATATGGGCTTGGGAGCATATGACCATTTTGAGACCCGCCCATTTGCCTTATGAGGCGCATGAGATTGAGGGGGATGATGTACCCTATGCGATGAGGTGGAGAGTAGATATGGAGAAGAAGAGGAGGGTATGAGTGGGTGATTTGATGTATCACTGAGAGGAGTTAGGGTGATTGACGATGGAGCAGGTCAGGTGGAGGCCATGGTGAGGAGGGCTTGATTGGGGTGAGGATGCAGTACACTTGGCATGCATTTGGTGAGATCGATGGATGGTGGGGAAGTATGGGTGGTAGGTTGAGTACTTTCCATTTTCTAGAGTACAATGCTAGTTTGGATTGAGGTAGGGGGTTCCAGAGCTTCCTGTAGTGATTTATAGAGTAGAGGGTGATAGAGGACCACAGCCCATAGTGCCACCTCTAGATGTGATTCTTGATGAGCCGATTGTTGTCCCTGATGTGGATAATGTGGGGATGACTCCTGAGTATGATGTATGGTGGTCTAGGTAGACTTGGGAGCCAGGGCAGGGTGTAGTGGATGAGTGGGTGGAGGTAGCAAGATTGCTACCTGATAGGGAGTTTCCGGGAGGGGTGAAGAGCAAATGTCAAGGATGGGAGAAGGAGGATGTGGGATCACTCAAGCTGGGTGAGGAGGAGGAGGAGGAGCTAGATCACTTGATTAGGTAGGTGAGGCCATGATGTGATGATCGGGATAGGTTGGTGAGCGATAGTGGTGCATGGCCATCATCTGAGAGGGGTGAGGGGATGGGGGTTAGCGTAGAGGAGAGGGAGGATATTCCTTTGATGGATGTGGATGAGGAGGTAGGTGATGAGGAACTAGTGGTGGGTGAGGATGTGGGAGAGGAGTTTGATGATTATGACTTTGGTGGAGATTTGGTAGTGATGATCGAGGTTGAGGGTGAGGTGGTGGCTTTGAGGGGGAGGTGAAGAGGCTTAGAAATAAGCTTCTTGACATTGAGATGGATTGGGGGGTTGATCGCTCCATGATAGAAGTGGAGAAGAAGGAGGTAGAGGTGGACCTGAGGGCTACTTTAGAGGAGCATGATGAGGCTAGGGTTTGAGTGGAGTAGATGGTAGAGGAGATGGAGGCACTCAAGATTGAGTGGGATGAGTTGAGATATGAGCGTGACACCATCCACGGAGAGCGTGATGAGATGATTGAGATCATAGAGTAGTTTTAGAGGTTGTTGGATGAGGCATGAAGAGAGATAGAGGTCATGAAGGCTTATCATTTAGTGAGGGTCGTAGAGCTAGAGTAGACTGTGTGAGAGGCATAGTAGGTGAGGGAGCGAGTAGAGTAGGAGATTGCTTAGATTGGGGATGTAGTGCCATAGCTAGAGGTAGCATAGAGGGAGGTGGTATGACTATGGGTGGGGAATGAGTAGTTGATGATAACCAATATGAAGGAGGCTGCTAGGAGGATGAGAGCAGAGAATGAGCTGATGGTGAATGGCCTTCGGGTTTTGACATACTCTGGGTCTCTCTCCTTGTCATAGCCTCAGGTGGAGAGGAGTAGTAGAGTACACCCTCGGTTGGTGGGATGGGTCGATAGGTGGTGGCACCTATGATGTCATATGCATCGATGATGATGGCACCATCGATGCCAGTGGGGGTAGTGTAGAGGGTAGAGGCTAGAGAGGTTGAGTCATCATAGGTAGTGGTAGGATGAGCTCTAGTAGATGAGGGGGTTGGTGAGACTCCTAGAGGGTAGTAGTCATGATGGGGTTGTAGAGGTAGAGCGGCTGGCATTTGATTTTTTTATATTTTTGTAGGTGCTCAGGATGAGTAGATTATTTTTGGGGAGATGTGTCGATGAGGGTACACTCCTTATTGTAGTCGTATGGCATTTTTTATGGTGATGTATGTACATGGATATGTGATGATGTGCCTGTAAGGGCCCACATATTTTATTGTAGCCTGATGGCATCAGTTTTGATATATATATATATATATATAATTAATGTGTCTATTTGCATTTGTGTGTTTGCTTGTTTCTGCTTATGGTGGTGTATGATTAATGTAGATGTGGTAATAGATAGTTAGATGTGAATGGAATGATGATATGCTTAAATAAATATGAACTAAAGTGAGGTGTGAGATAAAAAGTAAAATGGCATGCATAAGATTTAAAAGATATAAACACATTGCTTAGGGACAACATTTGCATCGTTACAGTATTCAAGTGATGTAATCCATTCCGTTATTCCAAGGAAGTTGGATATAAATATTGTAGTGAAGAGATTCGAACACTACAGTTTGTAAGTAATCAAACCCATTGACTAACTAAGCAAACTTCTTGAACAGGTTCTAGGCTATCTTGGTAAACAAGACCTCAATCCTGGATTTGTGTGTGTAAAGTGATGTTCATTGTACCATGTTGAAAAAGGATGGTTTATAACTGCATGGTAACTTAGCCGATAAGCTAGCTCATTGGTAAAGACCTGAGGAATGCAAGGATTCAAGTTGATGGTACTCTCGAGGCCTTTCCTTTTGTTTTCTACCCTTGTATGATGATTTTCTTGTGTGGTGCTCTTTTCTTTTCTTTTTTTTTTTTTTGTGGGCGTTGGCTTTTGTTTTCTGCCCTTTTTCTCTTTTTTTTTGTAACTTGTCCTTTTTTCAATCCTCAGGTTCGAGAGAAATCATGTGAATGATATAATGAGTGGAGTGATTTTTGCTAAGCATCAGTCATCATGCAGTGTAGCCAGTCCTATTTCCAACATGTAGTTAATTTGTAGGATGTGTGGGTAAATCCAGGAATGAGAGCAAGGTAACCAAGGGAAGCCTAGAAATGTTTTTGAAATGTGCCAACTTTGGATGGTGGTTGATTATGTAACTGTTGATGGGTGAAGCACTCAGAACATTTCAATAATCTTATTTCTTGAAAAGGGGTTTGGGCATCACACTGGTGTGCTAGCATGTGCATGTTTAATTCCCTTCGCATGGTATTTACAATGATTATGTATAGATGCCTATATGGATGCAAAAAGGTAAGAATTTATGTGTAAGGTTGCCCCAGTTTTATGTACAATGGACTGGGGCATGAGTTAAATTGGTGTGGAAATAGAGAAGGGGATAAAGAAAGGAGGAGAAAGAAGAAGGAGAAAAGAAGAAAATAAACTTATCAAAGGTATGTAGCCGCTCGAAGCGTGACCATACAACATTGATGAGTAACTTAGAAGAAAATAACTAAGAGGAGAAAGGGAATAAAAATAAGGGGATCAAAGAAGAGGGGAGAATGAAAGGTATGTAGCCGCTCGAAGCGTGACCATACAACATTCATTATAGAAGAAGGGGAGGAAGAGAGAAGAAAATAAATAGATGAATGAAGTAGATTTAAATGTAAATGCAAATGGAAGTAGTGTCGTAGAATGTCAAAAATGATGATGTTTTTGTTGTTTGTGTTTTTTTTGGTTTTGTTGAATTATATACATAGATACAAGTGGTGATGAGCTATAAAGCCTACAACTAGGTGTAAAATGCTCGTAGATGAATAATGTTAATGGGCTCAAGTTTGAAAATACCTTCCAATGTGGCCAGATGATATGCCCCAGATCCAAACTTGTGAGTAACCATGTAAGGGCCTAGCCAATTCGGTGCAAATTTATCATGGAGATGGCATGGTTGGCTAGTAATTTGTTGGTTTTCTTTGAGGACTAAGTCTCCAACTTGAAATTCATGTTGGTGTACCTTGGAATTGTAGGCACGTCAGAGATGGTCTTGATAAACTCGTATGTGTTCAATAGCATGAATGTGATGTTCATCTAATAAGGTCAATTGGTCAAGTCGGGCTTGATGAGTTGTATCATCATCAATGAATTCTTGCATGGAGACTCGCAAGGATGGTATTTCAAGTTCCAAGGGCATGATGGCCTCAGTGCCATATACAAGAGAAAATGGGGTTGCCCTAGTTGGGGTGCGAATACTGGTATGGTAGGCCCATAGTGCTAGTGGCATTTGATTGTGCCAATCACGATGTGAGTCTACAATGGTTTTGCGAAGAATGGCACAAATGGTTTTGTTTGTAGCTTCTACTTGGCCATTACCCTGTGGGTAGTATGGAGTAGAGAAACTATGTTGGATGTTGAATTTTTCACATAGTGCATGAACATTCTTATTCTTAAATGGAGTGCCATTATCTATGATGATTTTGGATGGGATGCCAAAATGACAAATGATGTGTTGAGTGATGAAATCAACAATTTTAGGACCGGTCATTTGAATTAGAGGGATGGCCTCAACCCATTTCGTAAAGTATTCGGTTGCAGTAATGATGAACTTATGATTGGAAGATGAGGTGGGTGTGATTTTTTCGATGAGATCCAAGCCCCATTGTGAAAAGGGCCACATTGACTGGATAGGTTGCAGAGCTTGAGAAGGCAAGTGTGTAAGATTGGCATGATGTTGGCATTTAACACACTTTTTGACATAGGCACAACAGTCATGCTCCATTGTGGGCCAATAATAGCCCATTCATAGAATGCATTTGGTGATGGCCATGCCACTGAAATGGCCACCACAAGTACCATCATGAGCCTCTTGAGTGATTCATTGGGCTTCTAAGGGTTCTAGACAGCGCAATAAAATGCCATCATGACTTCACTTATAAAGGATATCACCTAGCAATGTATAGCGAATGGCACACAATTTGAAAGCTCATTTGTGAGTATGATTGAGATCAGGTGGGAGAATATCGAGCTTAATGTAGTCCTTGACTTGGGGAAACCATGGGTCATGTGGGTGAGCTTCGATGATATTGATGCCATCATCATGAGAAGGTGGATTGGTGGAAATGGTAGAATGGAAAAGGGTGTGGATGGACACGTGAGTTGTGTCAGAAAGTGGGTTTTGTGGAATGAGTGAGCCTAGTGAGGCCATGGTATCGGCAAAATGATTTGTGGATCGTGGAGTAGCGGTGATGTCATACCATTCAAATTGGGCCAATAAATCTTTAGCGACTTGTTTGTATTGTTGTAATACTGGGCAACGACATTGCCATTCTCCCTTGATTTGATTCACAATGAGGAGGGAGTCACCAAATATGTCCAGGCGATGAATGTGCATTGAGAGCGCTTGCTTTAGGCCAAGAATAAGAGCTTCATACTCAACATTGTTGTTTGTGCAGGGAAAGCCTAACTTGAAGGAAAAGGGGAGAGGCTCCCCTTGTGGTGTGAAAAAGACTATTCCTGCACCCCCAACATGTGTGCAATGGGAGCCATCAAAGAAGAAGGTCAATTCAGTAGTTGATTCAGGTTCTACTGGCTCTTCGACTTCACTTATATGAAATACTGAGTCATCTGGAAGTTGGATAAGCAATGGTGCATCACTTGGTAATGGGGCCTCAACCAACTGATCAACAATGACTTGGCCTTTAATGGATTTTTGACTGATGAATTCGAGATCAAATTCCATGAGGAGCATGATCCATTTGGCCATTCGACTATTGTGGTAGCTCTTACCCATCATGTAGCGAAGTGGGTTATCATGGGCAACTACGTAGGTAGTATGATTAATCATGTAGTGTCATAGCTTTTGGGTGGCAAAGACAATGATAAGGTAAAGTTTCTCCATGTAAGCATACCACATCTCATAATCAATCAATGTGTGACTGATATAGTATACAACTTGCTCTTGGTCTCATTCATTATTTTGAGCAAGAAGGGTGCCCAATGCGACATCAGTAGCAGAAATGTATAGGTGGAATGGGCACTCTGGATGGGGTGGAATGAGGATGGGTGGAGATGTGAGGTATGATTTGATGTCATCAAAGGTGGCTTGGCATTTACTATCCCATTTAAATGGGACCCCCTTCTATAAAATATGATTACACGGCTGACACTTGTCTGAAAGTTGGGTGATGAATCACCGTATGGATTGAATCCTTCCTTGCAAGGCACGTAGCTGCTTGAGGTTCGTAGGGGGAGGCATGTCAAGAATAGCTTGGAATTTGGTGGGATCTACTTCAATGCCTTTCTATGAAATGATGAAACCTAAGATTTTGCCAGTGGTGACACCAAAGACACATTTCTTCGGATTTAATCGGATGTTATGTTCCAAAAGGTGATCAAATATTTGATGTAGGTCCTCAAGATGTTGACCATGGGTTTTGGATTTAGCTATGAGGTCATCAATGTAGTCTTCGATAGTTTTGTGCATCATATCATGGAATATGTAGGTCATGGCATGTTGGTAAGTTGCCCCAACATTTTTGAGGCCAAAGGGCATGACCTTGTAACAAAAAGTCCCCTAGGGGGTCATGAAAGAGGTCTTATGTTGGTCTTCTGGATTGACATGAATTTGATTATAACCTAAAAAACCATCCATGAGTGATAGTATTTCGTGTCCGGCTGTAGCATCGACCAACGTGTCAATGTTAGGGAGTGGAAAATTGTCCTTGGGATAAGCTTTGTTAAGATCCCTAAAATCGATGCAAATGTGGATACCCCCTTTGGGTTTTTCGATGGGAACCATGTTTGAAACCCACTCAGGGTAATCGATAGGCTGGATGAAATCGACATCAAGGAGTTTCTGTAACTCCTCCTTGACAACAAGCGCAATGGTGGGATGCATGCGACACAACTTTTGTCAGACAGGTTTAGCATTGTCATCTAGGATAAGGTTGTGCATGACTAATGATGGGTCAAGGCCAGGCATATCCATGTAGGACCATGCGAATACCTTAATGTAGTATCTAAGGAAATTGGTATAAAGGACACGCTCTTCTTCGGATAGGCTAGTGGTGAGGGAGATGATGTGAGGGTGTTCTGGATCATTGCCAATGTCAACTTCAATAGTGTCCTCAACAAGCATGTGAGAACCATCATGGAGTTGTGCAGGTATGGGGATGAGGTGAAGGTCATCGATGGAATCTGGGAGCTAGAATTCATCATCTAGATAAATATCTGTATGATTAATCCATGGGATGTGAGGTGGGATGGAGGGTAATGGTGCATTGGCGGATCGCAGCATGTGCGATGTTGGAAGGAATTCAGTAGTTATGGGGGTTTTGGAAATATTGTCTAGAGCAATAAAATTAGGAATAGGTGGGGGGATGTAATGAGGTTGGTGTGGATATCATAGTGGAGCATACAAGTCAATAGAGATCATGTTGATCGAAGTGCTAGATAAGGGAGATGTAGGTGATGAGGGTTGTGATGAATCAGAGGAGGATAGCAATGAATCTAGAAAAGGTTGGTTGCGACCTGGATTTAACACCATAGGTGGGGAGGGGGATCAAGAACATGGGCCAATAGGTGGTGGTAATTCTTGAATGGGAAAGAATGGAATAGTGGGTGGGGGTGAAGAAGGAGGATCTTCGGGTAAAGGTGGATCAACTATGAAAGGTGGGTCAAGAGATAGGTTGGTGAAGTGGTGAGCAAGGGTTTCGACTTCATGGGGTGAGAGAGGCTCATGCGGTGGGGATGGTGGAAAGAATGTAGATGGAAGGTCAATTGTGGAATGTGGGGAAGAACTATGTATCGAAATATTAAGCTCAAATTCCTCATCAGAAAGAAGGTCTATAGGATCAAGATCCAGATTTTGCAACTCATGCTCGAGTGTACTGATTGTTGGAGGATGGTAACCAATGCCGGATCGATCAGTGGGTTTGCACGAGGGAGGTTGAATATAGGTGTGACACCCTTGTTCATATCTCCCTAGGCCATACCCATGCCAGTTATACATACGTAAATAATGCCAGGCAAAATTTGGATTGGACATGTGGTCAAGATTACCGTAGAATCTGGTTTGTGGTGATGGAGGTGCTGGAGGTTCTATGGATGAGTCAAGTCCCCCATATACAAAGTTCATGCAATTATCGGGAGGACCTAAAGGAACTACTACCCCAATAGTCAAGGGCATATCATGAGGTCGGCCAAAGTCATGGGTGGATTGGATGTTGGATGGAAGGACCCGAGCATTGCTTATGTTATACTCACCAGGACCTGGTGTGGTCATGAGTATTGAGACATGAGGAGGGGCCGTATGCTCAGGTGGAGGGGAGGACCCCCTGGGTGGCGTAGAAGATGGTGGAATTGGTGTAGGTGGAGTAGTGGGTGAAGGGGTGGAAGTGGAAATATCATATTGAGCTAACTGGTCATCAAGTTGAGAGGCACATTGTGTCCACTCATAGCACTCAGTAGGTGTTCCAGTAATAGGATGGTTGGCATGGGTGAATTGAGAAGTGGGGATGGAAGTAGTGGTGGGTGAGCTGGAGATGACTCGTGTCCATGTCGAGTGGGGCACAAAGTGGTATGAAGATGCAGGAGGTGTGGGAAGAATTGGTGGGTTGCTAGATGAAGATGGAGTGGAGGGTGTAGCAAAAAAGATAAATGGAGGAGGTGGTGTGAAATGGGAGGAGGGTTGATGAGAAAATGTGGGTGTAGCTTGCATGGTGGGAGGTTGAGGTGGATTGGAGGAGGTGGATGCAATGTTACTTGGATCATGTGGTGGAGGGTGAGATTGTGAAGTTGATGGATACATGTTATCAAGGGACCGACGTGGAGTAGGGGTGAATTGGGTGGATGATAAGGGTGGACCGGGTGGAAGAGTGATGATATTGCAGAATTTGAATGGATCACCGTCGGTAGGGATGCAGTGGACTAATCCATTATGGACATATTTGATACAATGATGGAGCATGGAGGGGATGCATTGCATGTCCCAAATCCAAGGATGTCCCAATAGGATGTTATACTGCATCTCACCTTCGATAACATGAAAGAGAGTGGAAATGGTTTTGGCACCCACCTTGATGGGCAAGACAATGGTACCAAGGGTAGGATGCATGGAGCCATCAAAGGCTCAAAGGTCCATGGATGGAGTGGCAATATGGGAAGGAGGAAGGTGAAGATGGCCTAGGGTGGTAGTAGAAATGATGTTGATGGATGAACCGGTATCGATGAGAACACGCTTATAGGTGATGACATTGATGGAGGCCTGAATATGTAATGGGGGATCTACTCCCTCACCTACAAATTCTATAATTTCATGGTCATGGAAGCTGATAGAAGGTTGTAGGCATCTCTAAACATTGCCAATGAAGTTGGCAAAGGCATCTGCATCATGGGTCTCGAGATCGAGAGAGTGAAGGATAGAATCAAGGGCTTCGTGATGAGGTTGGGATTGCTACAGGAGGTCATAAATGGATAACCTTGTAGGGGTGGTGCAGAGTTGATGAGAAATACTACCATGGATGGTGATGACATTCCATGGAAGGGGTGGAGGAATTGGTGGTGTGATGATTGAGGTTGTGGCAGGTGGTTTTTGAGAAGTGGAAGGTTGTTGGGCGATCGTAGGGGGTGGATAGCATTGATTACGGGTTGTGATATTGATCATACCCACAAACCCCTATTGGGAAGGACCTCGATTGACATGATTAACCTAGCATGGATCAGTTTGAGGTGGATTACCCCCATGCTCGGGTAAAGGATTCTGATATATCCCCAAGTTTTGATTTTGTGGTGCAAGGGGATTTGAGACTTGAATAGTGCCTCGATCGATAAGGTCTTGCACGACATGGCAAAAAATGTAGCATGAATCAATAGTATGGTCATGTTGTCAATGGTAATCATAGAAAGCCTATGGATTGTAGTCCTATGGGAGAGGATGATTTGGATCGAGAGGTTGGACATTTGGAAAAGTGATGAGACCTCCCTCAGTTAACCTATGAAATAGAGTGGGCATGGGCTCAGATATAGGCATCCAATTGCATGGAGGGTGAGGTGGACGTGGATTGCGACCTTGGTATGGATTAGATTATGGTGGAGGATTTCTTGGGTGTGGAGTGGGAAGAAGTGGAGGATTGGCTTGGTATTGATTTTGAGGAGATCATGGAGGAGTGGGTTGTGGAGCTTGCGCAGATGCCACTTGCGATGGTGGATATGGAGAATTGAGAAGCACCTGATTGGTTTGGGGTGGTCGGGTGGTAGGTGGTACATATGGAGGGTGGTTGTAATGGTAATTGGTGGGGTAGGGTTGTTTTTGATGCAACTTGATTTTTCCCGTGTGGACCTTGATGTCCTCGATGACTTTGGCTTGGGAAATGGCCTCCTCAAATGTCCGACTCTGATGAATCTGCAATGTTTGGGAGATTTGTTTATGACAACTCTTGGCAAAGAGTTTGATGAGCTCTGAAGGTGGGAGAGGGAAGGCTAGATCATGAATGACCACTCTCCAATGGGTGATAGCTAGATCGGGGTGGTAAGGAAGGTGGGGGTGGTAAGTGAAATGATGATGGCGGGGTTCAGTGATGGGGAGTGAAAGGAAGGTGGGGGTGGTAAGTGAAATGATGATGGAGGAGTCGATGGGGCTCCATAGGATGAAAATGGTGGGTAGTTGGTGGGTGGATAGGAGGAAAAATATGGTGTGAAAGAAGCAACTATGAGGATGAAGAGGCCTGCTATAGTTGAACTTGAAACAAGGGATGGGATAGATCGGGTGATGTCAATTGGTAATACTAATATGGGTGTGAATAGTGTTGAGGTGGAAGGAAAGAAGATAGCTAGGATGAATGCTGATAACTTGATGAAGCCTACTGATATAATGAGGTTTGGGATGAAGGTATGGTAGGAGGGTCCATGGATTATGGAGGTGTGAATATCATACCAATTTTTTGGACAATGGTAACGACATCAAGTATGATTTGAGAAACAACTAGACCAGAATCATCTCCCAAAAGTGGATGGGAGGAATTATTGAGGAGTGTATGGGTAGAGAAAGGTGAAGCAGGTCAGTTGAACACATCTACCACCATAACCGGTATGGGGTGGCCAGGAGGGGTGTAGATGACATGCTGGTAGTATGTGGATGGGGGATTGGGAGAGGAAAGATATTCCAAAGGAGGGGTCTCCTTGAAGGTCTCATCCAAGAGGTGGGATGGAGTGGAAGATGCCATATGGGATGTGGGACTAGTAGTAGGAGTGAAAGGCCCAATCAACAGGTTAGAAGGACCTACAACAGTAACCTGTTCAGACTCGAAAGGTGGATCAATGGTCTAAGAACTAGAAGCACCTTCCATCATGATAGTCTATTGAGAAACCTCAGTGGCACGATGAAGGGCTTCATGCATCTGACTACATGTAATCGTCATGGTGATGTTTTCAAAATATATGCTAAGAACCAATAGATGTGATATATAAACTCTAGAAATTTCTGTGACTGACTGGGACACTATCTATTTTGAAAAAACATAGGTTCGCACAAGTGGGGTGTGAGCCACTCTAAGACAAAATTTTTGCATAGGTGGTGTGCAAACCACTCAAAATGAGAAACATATGTCAGATATGTGTTGTGTGGTGTGTCTGTGTCCTATGTGCATGATCAAAACCTAGAAAATAGGTTTGCACTCTAGGGGTGCGGACCAATCGGTTCATACTCTAGGGGTGCATACCACCCAAAACTATGACAGAGAGTGAATTTTATGTTGTGGATACCCTCTATGTGCTGTGGAGACCTATGTAATGTAGTTTTGTAGCCTGAAAGCTAGATTTTCACATAGAATTATGTGAAATAAGTCTGAGTGTAGGGGAATCACACTAGGGGGTGCAAATCACCTAAAAATGGACTATGTAGTGTAAAGCATGGAAGTGAAATTGTGGAATAGCTAATAAGTGTGTTATAACACGTTTGATATGCTATTGTAACCACTTTTTTGAGACTCAACAATAAGAAAATATTATTTCTTTTTGGTTTTCATGTGTTTTAATGAAAGTATGTATCCATCCTAGGAAAAAATCATGGTAATGGGTGAAATTCTACTTTGAATCAGGTATGTCGTAGCATAGAACCTTTCGAAACACCCAAGAGTGCATAAAATAGAACTATATTTCCAATGGGCGAGTGGCAACCTAGATGGATTTTGGTACAGTAAAATGGTATCCAAAGAGGGGAGACTCAAAATTCTCTAATGAGTCAAATAAACTCTCACAAAGAGAGGTTACGCTGTCAATGTGGTGCTACTGGCATACCCATGCTTTTGCTTAACCCTCACATTTAAGGCATCCACATTAACGATCAGTTGCACCCACTAATTATTTGAAAAGCCTTGTGGTAAAGGGGCTTTCTAAAACTACCCAATCCAAAGGTACCTTCCAATGATGAATTATGGATAACCAACACTCAAAGTGGGAAGGACCGACTGAGTATTAATGCCAAAATGATCCACCTAGGGGGCTACTATGGTGACTAATCTGGAGGTGAGCAAGTGGAGGGTAAGAACCTTACCTCACTTAACTCTGGTGGTGAATTTGTGATGAAATCCAATTCAGGCTGGAGATGAAACCCAGCTCTTTACACCATTTAAATAGGATGTGAGTGTGTGGTGTTTGTTTGTGTGGTATTGTTTTTAGAAGCAAATCTAGTCTAAATGCCTTTTCAAAATAAAGTATGCTATGATGCCTTTTAAAAGAAAATCTATTTACTTGGTTTTGTACAAAAGCAAATTTAATCTATTGATTTTCGAAAGGGAAATTTACTTAGGTGGTTTTAAAAAAAAAATTACTCTATTGATTTTCAAAAAGGAACTCTAATTAATTACTTTGGAGGGGAAATGATTGGAAGGGAAATTGTTGAAATAGAAGCTAATATATAAATCAGATGTAAATTTAACTATGGAAAATAAGAAGGTGCGATTATGTGAGATTCATAGCCCAATATGAAATATTAGCTTCAAAGCAAAGGAAAAATAAGATTTTTCATACAAAACCTGCATCCAGGTGGATGTAGAAAGCTCTGGTGTACCCTCTGGTCCAAAACTATGTCAATTTGGAAGGTTTGCATGGGTGGGTGTGAACCTATATTCTACAAGTGGTTCACACACCTAAGGTACAAACCAGGATCTGAAGCTTGAGATGACCATTTTTGGAGTCCTGGTGATGATTTTGAGGTTTATGGATTGTTTTGACCATAGTTAACTACACAGAAAGTCCCAAAAAACTTGAATTAAGTGTGGCAAGACTACCAAAAACTTGAGAAGATTTTGCACATACATGAAATAAGTAAATAACAAGAAAATAAACTAATTACTGATTTGATGCACAAAAATACAAGGATGCTTTAACCTTGCATACACCATGGCAAGAGAAAATTTGTGGTCTAGGTATGGGGGCACGTAATCCCCAAGAACATGTGTCTCTTAAACTTCCCTGATTTACCTTGTCATTGGTTGGGGGTGTCTGAATCAATTCCTGGGTATCAAGTATTAAGTTTGAGGCAGAATGGGGAATTCATACGCCCAAGTGTGTACTCACTACTATCTTTGAAGGCTCACCGATGCACCAGTGAACCTGTTGCTATTTGGCTTGAGATGTCTTTTAGGGAATTTTTGTTTTGGTTTGGGGTTTCTTCAAATATGACAACTACATGACATACATAAACAAACCATAATTTTTTGTTAGAAGGTTATTAAGCTAATGCTTGGTGGGGGTCCCACCGGGTGTGCTAGAATGAAACTACCAAAAATATGCTAAGACATTCATTCAACATCAAAGAATCTACTATATTTGTATTTATAATAATAAAAAGAGTTACAAGAATTGATATCCTTTTACAATTTTTCCCTGAAGGCTACAATGGGGTCTTCCCTAAGGAAGCCCTCTCATATGTGGTACAAAGATAACATGATTCATCTTTTTGGGTTCCTCGATGTAGGTGGGCTTCTTGCTCGTGGGCCACCACTTGTTGGATGTTTCCTTGTGCATTGTTGGACCTGTAAACCTACAAAATCCTATTAGTGTGTTGGGGGCTCTACCTCAGTCAAACCCTATAGTTATGAAGATAAAATACTCATAAAAAGTGCTCAAAACATGAAATTAATTGCTAAAAACAACATAAAACAATAAATTATGCTATTCTTACTTGTTCGGATGATTCTAGTGCTTGTTGTAGAGGTTCACACTGCTAGGTTATGAACCAATTGGTTCACACGTGTGAGGTGCGAATGGATCCCTTTTTAACCATACTTCTCAGATAACTTCTTGGGTTGTCCTGGAGTGGTTTCTACTTGGAATTTTGTTCGGTTTAGCTTTTGAAAGTGTACCTTCGATGGAATTATCAACTTGTCTCACTCACAAAATAGTGTTATAAAAGAGACAAATTGATTGTGATGCTCGTACGATGGTTGTGTGATGGATGCAATGGCAGTAGTGATTTCGGTAGAGTTTTGGTATGTAAAAGTTGGTTGTTTTTCTAAAAGGGGAAAATGGCCTTCTCTTTATAGAGTGGGCCAAGGTAAGAGAAAGGGGATGAGGTGTCCCCTGTGAGGTGGTAATGGTGAGGTGTCCACAAAAGAGGTGTCCTGGGTAATAAGTAAGGTTGGGTGAGAGAATCCCTCACCCACCCACAAATAATGATGATTTTCCAAAAATATCAAATTTTCATTAATAATCACCTTTATTGAAATATCTTAGGATTAAAATTACCTTTTTAATTGCAAAAGTCTCCATCTTGCATTTATGACCTAGGGGGATGTGAGGTGGAGAAATATCTGGGTGAGAGGTGGCAGGGCTAGGCTAGGCTAGGCTAGGTGAGGTGGAAAGGCTAGGCTAGCCAAAGTAGACTAGGTGAGGTGGAGGGCTCAAATAAAATTAGGATTAGATTTAATTAAGCATGTAATTAGCCATAAAGCATATTTAGACCAAAATGTTGACTTTTTGACCATAAAGTGCTTTTTGACCATGGTGGGGATTTCAACCTTAGTTGAGTTTGCATGAGGTCGCATGAGGACCTATAGTTAAGCGTAGGAAGGGGCTTAGCTAGCCCAAAGGGGCTAATGATAATGAATAGTTTTTTTGAGTCAATTTATGCAATTTTCAAAGGTTTTGCAAATTAATTAACCATGGAAATAGGGAGAGGGACAATGTGCAACTTTTTGGTGTCTACATTTTACCCCTTTTTGTACTGGATTGTGTGAAACATGGTTTAGTACAAAAATTGATGTTGTGGATTGATGGGATGATTTTGAAGGCAAAGAATTTATGATTGATAAATTGTGGATGATTGCGAGAGACACATTGATAAAAATAGTTTGTGGATGATTGCTTTTGGAGGAAGTTATATGATTACCTTGCATTATGATCAACTAAAGATGTTTCAATTTAGAATGAATAAATGCCTTAACCAATTTTTTCTTTTGATTGATTGAGGAGCTCTTTTGACAACTTTTAACAAATCGTTGGAGCCATGGGGTAGAACTTTCAGGAGCTTCATTCACGAGTGGTCTTATGACTGTCACTATGAAGATTGGAATCCATGAGGTGTCTATAGTCAAAGGCATTTTGAGGTCTATCAAAAATTGATTTGTTTTGGATTGGATTTTTGATTGAGAAGAGAAGTTGCATTTTTGTATTTGTCCTAGCATGAGGACTTGAGATAATCTTCAAAAAAAAAAATCTTAGGTATTTGTTGTATCCATGATTGTATGTTTTGTTGTTTGATCATGTGCAAGGTAGATTTTGATGTGTTGGATGATTACCTCCTCAAGTGACGAATTGACGATGGAGGAAATGAAAGTCGACGATGAGATGGTTGATGAAGAGTAATGGCAAAATTTGCAATATTGGGCATGAAAAGAAGTGAAAATGATGATTGTACAAAATTGTGGATGAAATTCCGTACAAAAGGTAAAATTGGGGGGGCGTACAATATGTTCATACTTCACACGTGTGAACCAAGTGGTTCGCATGGCTAGCATGCGGACCAGTCGATTCGTACGTGTGGGGTGCGGACCTACATAAAAGATGGTTTTTTAAGGTGAAAAATATGTTTTTGATGTCATTTGCACATGGAAACAGAGTTGGAGAGGTGGAGGAGAGAAGAAACAGAATGGGGTACTGCTGAATTATGGAGTGGATGATACAGGATGGCGAGTGCATCAACGAGTACGAGCATGAGGGCAGTAACACCAGAGGTAAGCATTTTATCCTCTCTCATTAAATGTGCATTTAAGGAGGGTTTGAAAATTAAGGATTTTGCTTTAAATGCCATGAAATGAATGTGGGGGCTAGAAGTGGTTAAAGTTTATGCACTTTGTGTAAAAATCAGAAAATGGGTATTCCAATGTATTTTCTATTTTTGAATGTGATGCTTTTATGTTTGGGAAGTGTGTGTTTGCCATGATGTAGAAAATGGGGGGTGAAAAGTGAATGCATGTGAAAATCGATGAATGGGGCAGCCTAATGAGCCAAATGGGTATCTAAATATGCTATTGCTTTTTTGATTTGAATTTGTTTTGATTACCTCATTGTGTGTGCTAGTGTGGGAGGGTTTGCTTTATTTTTTGCACTGTTTGTCATGTGTTTGAGTTTTTTTGCATGCATGGATGGTACGACTAGGACCGGGATTGGATTACGAACAGACACATGTGATTATTTGGTATTTTTGGGTGGTTCACATGATTGGGGTGCAAACCGATGGTTCGTACATGTGGAGTGCAAACCAGTGGTTCGCACATGTGGGGTACTTTTTTTTTTTTTTTTGTGTGCATGTAGGGTGAAATGCAATGTAATGGATAAAATGAAATTGATCATTTATTTACCAAAATAAAATGATTTCCTAATAATGGTGAGAACTTATGAAAATGAATGTTTTTGTTTTGTTTTGTTATGTACAATGAGTATGTATAAGACCACGATGGATTTCTGACATGCGATGTGTGTGGTATGGTAGGTGAAGAAGATATATACATGCCACCGACTACAAAAATGTAGGAAGGCCTTGGAGGATAAGTGGATGACGAATGATGTGACTTGGTTGAAGGCGGATGGATTGTACAGAGTATGGGTGATGCACGAGGTTCATGTGAACCACCCATATATAGCGGTATTGTGTGAGAGGTGGGATCCGAAAAGGAACACTTTTCATTTATCGACAGGGGAGATGACAGTGACCTTGGAGAATATTTATTGCATCTATTGTTTGTCGATATATGGGATTACAGTGATGACAACGAATAAGGATGTGCATGAGGACATCTTGGAGAGGACATTCAGGCAACGTTGGTGGTAGGTGGATGCAAGGAAGGGTGCAAAATATATGGCATATTGGAAGGAGTGGATTTCCATTCGTCATGCGATGGCGATGCTATTGATAGCTAGCCATGCACTGCTAGATGCTTCAGGGGTTAAGTTACCTTGGAACATGATGGGTGTGATATGTGTTATGGTGGAGCACTGAATAGTGTATGCATGGGCACCCATGTTGTTGGCACACATATCAGGAGCTGCATGGGGCAGTGAGGACTGAGATGATAGGGCTCAATATTAGTCCATTATTGCAGATATGGACTTAGGAGCATATGACCATTTTGAGACCCACCCATTTGCCTTATAAGGTGCATGAGATTGAGGGGGAGGATGTACCCTATGCAATGATGTGGAGAACGAATATGGAGTGGAAGAAGAGGAGGGTACGAATAGGTGATTTGATGTATCACCAAGAGGAGATAGGGTGACTGACCATGGAGTAGGTGATATGGAGACCATGGTAGGGAGCACTTAATTTGGGTGTGGACGTTTTTCAGTGTGTGTGCATTCAAAAAGGTCGATGGATGGTGGGGAAGTATGGGTGGTAGGTGGATTACTTTCCATTTTCTAGAGTATAACACCCGTTTGGGCTGAGGAAGAGGGTTTCAAAGCTGCCTGTAGTGATTTATAGAGTAGAGGGTGATAGAGGACCACAACCCATGGTACCACCTCTAGACATGATTCCTAATGAGCCAATAGTTTTCCTTGACATGGATAATACAAGTATGACTCATGAGTATGATGTATGGTGGTCGAGGCAGACTTGGGAGCCCGTTCGGGGTGTTGTGGATGAGTGGGTGGAGGTAGTAGGATTGCTACCTGATAGGGAGTTGCCGAGAGGGGTGAGAGCAGCATCACCGAGGCATATGGGGGGACAAGATTATAAATTTGAAATTTCTAAGGTAGAGAAAAGTGAAACACTCACCAAAGCTCTCAAATATAACACTTGCATGAATTACACCACATACGCATTCCATTGTATTAGAGTTTCTTGAAATGCTCAAAAGAATTACTATATGTTGATTTCGAATTCAAAAAGGAGTAGTGTAGTTCCAAGGAAAATTATTTATGAAAAGCCTACATAAGGTAAATTAGGGTTTTTGATTAATTTTTGAAGTTTAGCCTAAGGTTTAATGGAGTGACAAGGAAAATATTTATTTTTTCTAAAGTTTTTTGAGTTTAACTTGGAGGTTTTGAAGTGATAAGTAGAAATATATATAAAGTTTTAAAAGCATTTGAAAGGTTTCTTATTTTAATATTTCATTTAAATTAAAAGACAAAGAATTTGAAAATAATTTAATTTTGGAGAGATAAGGAAGTCTACTTCAAATTTAGGAATATTATATTTACAATTTTTTTTTTGAATTTAGTAAAAAATCCCTTGTGGGGCTGCATTTATATGAGAAGACCAGGGGGTTCTACATTGTCAAAATCATCCAAGAGTTGCACCTGACCCTGGCCACACCAACGTGATCAATTGGATTTTGGGCACCCGATGTGCATTTGGTAGGGTGGATATTTGAACTAGGGACCTCCCTTGGAGGATTGCCCTACCCTCTCCAAATCACCTACAACACATGGGTTATATTTGTAAAAATTTTATTTTCTAGTTTCTAATTAATTAGGGAGACATAAGGAATTCAACATCATAGGTTTTTGAAAATTTAAAAACTTGAAAAATTATTCAAGAACTTAGGGAGTCATAAGGTAGTCAACTTCAAAGGTTATATGAGTACTACCATGTCTATCAACAAATTATTTCTTTCAGAGTCTCAACTTCTCAAAGGTCCTAACTATGCTTCATGGAAAAACAAAGTAAAATCCATTTTGATAGTAGAAAAACTTTGGGACATTGTTAGAGGAATAAAAACTAAACCTGCTAAAGGTGATAGAGAAATTAAAAAATATGAAGAAGAAGAATAAGAATAAGAAAAAGCCCTCATGATAATAACATTTGTAATTACATATGAGATACATCCTTACATAAGCATAGTAGTAACCTCTACATAATATTGGAATACTTTAGCCAAGATATTTGAAGGAAAGAACAAAGCTACTATTTTGAATATTTAAACTTAGTTACATTACTTAAAAATTAATAGTGTTGAAAGCATTGAATTATTTTTAAGAAGAGTGGTAGGCATAAAAGCAAAAATATTAACTTTAGGAGAAAAGGTAGAGGAAAATTTTCTTGTTCAAGCATTCTTGAGAGCTCTTCTAGAAAAATTCAAGCACCTGGTTACATATTTGTAGATTCTAATAAAAGATATTTCATTTGATGAGTTAGTCAATATTCTACAAGAGTATGAAGTAGAGAATTCAGTCAAATATGAGATGACTAACAATGCCTTAGTATCAAAAGATAACACACAAGAAAATTGTTGGAAATTTTGAGTAATTGTGTTGTCATTGATGTCAAAGGATTGATGTCAAAGGTTGATGTCATTAATTGTCATTGATGCCAAAGATAGTTTGGTATGGCAATAAGATAAGGTTTATAAGATGCAAGGCAAAATGCAAGGAAATTGATAAAAAGGAAAGGTTATAATATTTTATATTATAAGCCAAAGAGGTTTGGGACAAAGTTCTAAATGATGGGTTAAAAGGTTGAAGGCCCAAGTTTTAAGCCCATGGTTTAAGAGAAAATAAATAATATTATAATATTTTAATATTATAATATTTAGGCCAAAAATAATTTATTAAAAGGAGGATTGGAAGTGCATTGGACAAAGGTCTCAAAAAGAAATTAAATTGACAAAGGACGATAGGCAAAAATATTATTTAACACCAAGGTTAAATAATATAATAAATAATATTTAACACCAAGGTTAAATATTATGGTAAAAATAAAAATTAAATTTGAATTTTCCAAAGGTGCCAAAATTTGAATTTAAGGTGGCAAATAAAATATGAGTCGACGTCTAAGTAAAACCATGGAATGCATATTAAAGGAGGACAAAATCATGTTTCGAAGCATAAGAGTGAGCACATTGATTTTAATCGATTTTGTGGAGTGCAGTGCCATTCGTTGAAGGGAAGACCAAGGGAATAGACAACACACAATTTTTGAGAAAGAGACGACGAATATAGAGAAAGCATCAGTTTTGGTTTCAGCGAGGGCTGGTAGCCCAAGCAGCAGGCAGGTCCTGCATAAGGCATGGCAGAAGATAGGTCATGGTTTCGAATCCCCATGGTAGTAAAGTTTTGTGGATTGTTTTGGATGGAAAGGAAGGCATAAAGCTCGTTGACACACATTTTGTTCCAAATATGGGTCCAGCCCAACTGGCACTCTAGCTCATGCTAGAGTGTGGGCAGCATGAGGTCTAGTGTTCGAATCCCAATGGTGACAATGGCAGGCATGGGTAAGAGCAAAATTTTTGTTTTAATTTTTAGGTTTAACTAGCACTTAACGAGGGAGGCATAAGGATTTTGTTTTGGTAATTAAAAGTGCCTATCATATAGTTTAGGGAGACATAAGGGCAATGGTTTAAATTTTAAATATTTTGAGGACATGATGATATGTTAAGATCAGGTTATGTTTTATAAAGTTGAAATATATTTTTAAAAAGGAAAGGAGCAATAAGGTGTTTGAAAATAAATTGATGTATGGCATAGGGTATTAAATTGTGATATTGCATTATAAGTGGATGTTATAAGTAGGAGTGATAAGGTATTGTTATGGTTTAAATTTGTGTGTGAAATTTTTGATAAAGAGAAATATTAAGAGGGCCTAGTTATGGTCAAAACTTTATCTTGATATTAAACATTTTTATGAGAAAAATTTGAGGAAAGATGTTATGTTTGGTTTGAAAAGTGTTATGATAATTAGACCTTGAAAGTGGCATAAGAAAGACATCTTGAGACAGGTTTTTGAAGATATATCTCCATAAGATAAAATTAAGAGGTATGGGCACATCATTCCTTATTTAAGGTGTTTTGTTGAGTAAATATTTTTGAAACATAAGGTGGAGAAAAAAGGGTTGTTTGGTAAGCATTGTTGAAAATATTTGAGTTAGGGTTTGAGACCTACATGTGCATCAATTATTGAGAGAAAGTTGAAACAATTGCATTAGAGTGTGAAGATCTTCTTGTACTTTATTGTTGAATGGTTTTGGAAATATTTGGGATAGATTTTGAGAATAAGTATGCTTCTATTGTTGAAAGAGATTGAGACATATGTTCTAGAAATTATGAACTACTTATACTAGATTTGAAATCAAGTTAGTGAATCATTGTGAAACCTTTTGAGCATTGGTTGAGAGATATTGAAAGCAATTTGTGCATTATTGATATTGATGTTTGAGAGCAAATTTGCAAGAAAGATAGATCAGTATTGTGAAGCAAGTTATACATTATTTTGAATTGATTTGAAAGGGATTTTGCAAGAGATAGAGATTGGATTAGTGGAATGCAATATTTATGAATGTGAAGAACATATTGGGATTTTGATAGTGCATATCATTCTCTATATGTTCTAGAGGTTAAACAAATTCTAGGTAGAATATGTCTGAATTGCCTAGTTGAAGAAAGTATTTTTGAAAGAGATATAAACATTTGTTTGTATGCAATATTTGGAAATATTTGAGAAGGTTTAGTGAGTAGCATTGAAGGTAGATTTGAGAAAGTCTTTTGAGAAGGCTTGAAGGCAGATTTGAGCAAGCCTTTTGAGAAGGCTTGAGGGCAGATTTGAGCAAGCCTTTTGAGAAGGCTTGAGGGAAAATTTGAGCAAGTATATTGAGAAGGATTGAAGGTAGATTTGAGCAAGTATTCTGAAGACTTGAAATAGTATTGAAACAAAAACAGAATTGAGAGCAGGTTTGCTTTCTGATTTGATCAAGCTTTGTGTTAAGGCTTGGGATAAATTTTAGATAGAATTGAGAGCAAGTTTGGTTACTGATTAGATCAAGCTTTGTGTTAAGACTTGGGGTAGATTTGAGATATAATTGATAGCAGGTTTGTTTGCTTATTTGATCAATCTTTGTGTTAAGGCTTGGGTAATATTTGTGAGCATAGTTAGAGAAAATTTGTGTTAGAATTGTGATAGGGTTTGGTGCAAATTTGAGATAAATTTGAGAGCAAAATTTGGAGGTGACAAGATCAGAGAGGACATAGGTCTCCAGTGGATAGAGGTTCATAAACTATTGTAGTGGGGATAGAGGTCTCCTGTGGAAAGAGATCCACAAGCCAAAGCAGTGGGATAGAAGCATTATAGAAGTTCACCAGCTAGAGCAAAGGGGAAAGAGTTCTCTTGTGGAGAGAGATCCATGAAACAGAGCAAAGGAGAAAGATTTATCCTATGGAGAGAGATCCATGAACCAGAGCAAAGGACAAAGAGTTATTCTATAGAGATAGATCCATGAACCAGAGAAAATAGGAAAGAGTTTTCTTATGGAGAGAAATCCATGAATAAGAGTAGAGGGAATAAAGTTCTCCTGTGGAGAGATATACAAGAACTAGAGCAAAGGGTATAGAGTTCTCCTATGAAGAGAAATCCATGAACCAGATTAGAGAAGGGATAGAATTCCATTGTGGAAAGAGATCCATGAACCAACTGGGGAGATAGAGTTCTTCTATGGATAGATATCCACAAATCAGTTGAGGAGATAGAGTTATCCTGGATCAAGTTCCACGAACTGGAGCAAGGGGATAGAGTTCTCCTGTCGAGAGAGATCCACAAATCAGAGCATAGGGGATTGGTGTCTCCTTTGGACAGATATCCATAAACATTATAATAGGGAATTTATTCCCAAGAGATTTGTTGAGAAAATTTAGAAGAAATATTTTCTCCATGGACGTAACCCACATTGGGTGAACCACGTTAAATTTATGTCTCTCATGTGTGTGATGATTTATGCATTTATTTGATTACTGCTATTGATATTGTAATTGATAATATTGGATAATATTGTTAGGGAAAAAAAAGTAAAATTTGACCTTATTTCGTTCACCCCCCCTCTCAGTATAAGCCTGTGTTCTTCAGAAATGTTTCTTTAAATTCAAGAGACAAGTTTAATAGGAATAACAAATATTGTCAGATATGTAGAAGGAGGAATCATAATACAAATTTTTGTAGATATAATCCAAGGAAATAATATAAATCAAAGTTATCAAAAAAATAGGCCAATACAACCAAGACAATATCAAACTTAGTATCATTCAAATAAAAAATAATTTCAACATTAATACCCTTCTCAGTACCAATATAATCAACCACAATGACAATATAGAGAAGGAAATAAAAAAGGTCATCTAGCTCAAGAAATTCAAGAACTAGAAGAAAATATAGAAGAAAATGAAGTCAAAGCTCTTTTAGAAAAATTAGTAATTCATGAAGATGATTTTTTTAAAGATACTAATCAATCACTTGATCATAATACATAAAGGCAACATAATGAAGAAATCAAGAAAGAACAACATAGGCTCCAGGTTTAGGAGGAATATCATGTTGAAGACTAAAGTCTTCAATAACCAAATAATGTAATACAGGGGGGTGTTGGAGAATATTACATTATTTGGTACATGCCAATGTGCCACCTTGGTACATTATTGTAAATATTAGATTAGGGTTGTGCCCTAGACTAATGAGTGAGTTAATATTTTACGTAATGTAATAGTTGCAGGAAATGCACAAGTGTCATGTAAATATGTGCAAGTGTTATGAGTGTAAATGTGCACTAGTTTTCAATATGTAAGTGTACACATGTGTCCTTAGAATAGGAAAGTGAAGAGTTACAAAGAAGAGTGAAGGTCAAGAGTGCAACATATGAGGAGTCACATACAATTATATATTTGTGACAAAGCATTGTAATATTCATTAAAAATGCAAAGCTTTATGCTTGCATTAGTAGACCTTTATTCAATAGCATTTTTAGTATTCTATATGCAATATTGTGAGCATGTCCATGTGATTATTCTGAGTATTATTATGAGTTATTCTATTTGATATTATATTTTGAGTTATTATATTTGGTTCCTTTATATTGCAACTTCATTATATTCGATCATACGATTATTTTTTTGTGGTAATTTATATTAAGTATTATAGAATCAAAGCTAACAATAATTTGACTTGAAAGCTTAAACTGTGCAAATATCCTAGATTGATTGCCTTCTCTATGTGTTAAGAGTAACTTATCCATTACAATATTGTTACAACACCCTCAAATTCAAATTCAAGTCAACAAGTGTAATTTCATTATAGAAGCCTCAACCCCTTCCCCCAGGTGATGTGTATATTTTAATGGCAACAAAGTTTTAGAGTTATAATGATTTTGGGTATGCTAGTAGTGAAAGTGGCTTTAACGAAGGCTATCCATTGAAAACCATTCATAGATAGATGAGATCTAGCATAACCACCCCAGGCCCAAAAAATCCCATGCACAAGACCCTCCAAACCTCACGTAGCCACCTTCATATCTTATCAAGCAACACTACTAAAAAGGAGGAAGAGAAATTATTTTGGTTAAATAAATAGAGCATTTATTAGGCTTTGTCGGGAGGGTCCACTCAGGTGGCTAGTTTATGTTGGTTGAAGCATTTGAGCCATTGATCAATTTTAGGTTCAATTGCTACCATATTATTTTTTTGATGTGCTTTTATGAAGTCCCTTTTAATGAAGAAGCACCTATTTGGACCTAATAAGAAAATCTATTGAGCTAGTCAACACGTAACACTTAAGACCTTTCCACCATCTACCCAGGTTCGAATTTCATCATATTCAATTTTTTTGTTTGTTTGTGGAAAACATCCTAGAAGGGATGCCACTTTTGGGTAAGACCCAAGGAGGTAAGGGTATCTCTTCCACAAAAACCGTCCAGGGCTCACACCTAGCCTACCACCTTGGACACACTCAAGGAGCATGCCTACAACAAAAAAACAAGAACACACAAACACACAAACTCAAATAAACACAAAAAATACAACGAAACACAACCAAAAAATCCACACACACACATACACACACAAAACAACAAAATACAACCAAAAAACAATTAAAAAACAACAAAAAAACATAAACAACAACAAAATATGAAACACAAAAAAAACCATAAAAACAACATAACAAAAAATAGAATGATACAAAAACACAACAAAAAAAAACAACAAAAACAACAAAAACTTAAAAAAAACTAAAAACTAAAAACAACAAACAACAACAAAAAACACACACACACCAAAACACAAAAAACACACACACAATAAAACACAAAAAACACAAACGTACAAAAAAATAAAAATAATTAAATAAACACTAAGAAACATAAAATCACCCAAAAAAAACTAAGCCATTGGAGTTATTGACTATTTAGAAAAAACCCCCTAACAATATCTATCAAGGATAGTAATGAAGAAATGCACCAAAACAAAAAAGATCATAATAAATTGCATAACCATAGTAGGGATCTGAAATATCACACCAAAAATGGAGCTGCCATCCATCCATACTACCATTAAAGCTTTGAATGTTGAGACAAAAACCTCGAACATCCTCTATCATGAATATTATTGAAGATTTTTATATTTTGGAAGTTTAGGATCCTATCATTAAAAAAGATCTGCATTTTTATAAAGAGACTAAACAAGGAGAATATTAGTTCTAATTTGTTTTGGCCACCACCTAGAAGGATAACCATAGCACTTAAAGTCTCCTTTGTTAAGAGCCCAATTTTCCATAGCATCTGCCATTTTGTTATGTTCTCTAGGCACATGATTGAAAACAACCTTCTTAAAATTTATTTATGATTAACCTAATCTTATCTATAATATTTTGGATTCTGCAATCCACCTTCTTAGAACCTGAAGTTGATTTTAGATAATTGATCATAACTTGAGAGTCTAATTCAACAATCACCCTTCTCCATCCTACCTTCAAATCCTCCTGTAAACCTCTCAAAATACCCTGCCCTTTAGCTAAGTTATTGGATAGAATTCCTAAATTTTTTGCAAAAGTAAAAATTGGAGTACCATCCTCCAATCTACCTATCCCTCCTATACTATCTCTTCTAGTATTTCCTCTAGATGCTCCATCAGTATTGATTTTTATGAATTTATTTGGGGGAGGCTACCATTGTTGAGTTCTATCCATCATTTGACTAGTCTCTTTCTTCCTTTTGTGTTGGGCTAATCCATTTCTTATCTTTAATCAAGCCATCATTTGTTCCCATAGTTGATTTGAATTGTGTGGACAATTTAATAAATACTAGACAGTCTCTCTCACATTTTCTATGGTATTTAGCTAAACATAGTGGATGTCCCTACTTTCTTGTTGAAATATTTTCTTGTTTTGCTCCTTCTAGATGTTCCAAGGAAGAATAGTCATACCTATCCAAACTATTTGGTTCACATACCAGTATTTTCATTCTTATTTGCTCCAACCTCTCCATAGTTCTATGGATTATTCATTGGACCATATTAAATTTAGAAGGGAAGCCATATTCTTCCATAATGCTACAACTATGGGGTATTCTATGAACAAATTAGTAAGAGTTTAATTGTTATCCCAACACATTACACATCAAAAGGGTCCATTAAAACCTTTCTTCATAAGTTGCTCCCATGTGAGAACCTTTTTATGGAGCAGCAACCAACTAAAATTTTTGACTTTTGACCATAAATTTTGAGCCTATAATTGCTTTAAAATATCTTGACATTGATGGGGATTAATAGGGCTTAAGGCTAAGTAAACCTAAGCATCAGTTTACTCACTGTACTCTAAAACATTCTAGCTAATACAATCCTCAGCTTGTGACCATGAAGGCGGTCCCATTTGAAGTATTCTGTGAATAATATTTTTTGAGCTTTAGAAAATTGGATTGAACAATCTTCTACAGGGATCCAACATCTTCCCACCTCTACATTTCTTATCTGATCTGTATAATATTTGGTAACTTTTATCCAATTCATAATATGCATTTTTTCCATTATAGGCCTCAATGCTGGATTTTTTATTGACAATGGAAGGTTGTTAGGGTACCTAGGAATATATATTTAGGGATATATTATTATATTGTATAAGGGTTGGCATGGGCTACACATAACCCAAGGTTGATGTCTCATTGTGTGGATTGTTATTATGGATAGTTATTTGTGGATGATTGATTTGATATTTCTACATATTGGTGAATGATATTTGTTAATGAAAATAAAGTTTTGTAACAAGTGCTATTAGAGAAACGATTCTAGAAAAGTGGAGATTTGTTTTGTGGGATTGCAAAATTAGGGCAGATTTTTTTCTAGAAAAAAATCTCATATTTTAGGAGCTATATCTATGTGAAAGTTTATATAATTCAAATGATTCTTGGATCCTTGTGTATGGAATTTTAAGATATTTAAAATGAGTGATCATACGAAGGAATCTAAGAAGTATTGAGGGAGATACAACCTTTTGAAGTCTGCCATATGGAACAAGGGCAGTGACAAATTTTCAAATCATGAATTTTTTGGAAGATGAAATTTGTTAGTTTAGGTAAGCAAATCAGTTGCAATTTATTTTTTTTGGAAGAAAAATTGCAAATCTAGTTGTCTATGTGGAATTTTAGATATATTTTCATAAAATCCTACTTTGCATTAGGGCATGATATATTTTCAAAAAACCTTAGTTTGCATTAGGGCATCAACTATGGAACTACATAAGTTTTTTGGAGAAAATGATATTGATATGTGAGAGTGGTTGAAAATAGTAAAATCTCAACATGGTGAAGTCATGTTACGCTATTGCTTTTAGAGTTTTTTTTTGGGGGGGGGGAATTTTTACAATGGTTAGAAAGATTTATTAGAGATAATCCCTTGTGTGCTTGGAGAGAAATAAAACCAACATTCTTGAGTAAATGGGAACCTATTCAATTACAAATAAAGTTAGATGTTTGTAAGAGAGATCTTGAGGTAAGGAATAAAAAGATAGATAACTTGATGGATGTCATCAAAGAACTTGAAAAGAAGCTACAAAGAATTCAAAATGAGTGGAATAAAATGAAAGGAGAATGGAAATTTTGCAAGAAACAGAATGAAGACTATGAAAAAGAAATTAAATTACTCAAGAAGAAGAAAGAGAAAAATATTAAGGAAGATAATAAGAAGAATGAAGCCACATATTTGGATTTTCAAAAGCAAGAGAAGGATCAAAAAGTTTTAAGTTCATCTAAAAGTTCTTTTTTGCAAGTTCATGGAAGCATTCAAAAGGAGAAGGTTATTATTTCCATTGACCCTAAAATCAAATATAATTTTAGTAATATTGATTTGGCTAAGAAATACATTTGGAAGGTGAGAATGTTTGGATTTTTGAAGATTTGAAGATCACCATGGATAAATATATTTTACATTTAGATTTTCATGCTATTGACATGGATGATGAGGATATTGTTCTTTGTTATCATTGGTTAGATTCTTTGGATACTATTAACATTAATGGACAAAAGAAATTTATGAAGTTATGGTACATGAAAAAGAAGATAACATTGCAGGATATTTCTCAGCTTAAGGAGTAAGGATCCAAGAAAAAACAAGAAGTAGTTGCTCAGAAATAAATTGAAGAACCTGAAACAAAATCCAAGGTAGTAGTAGCAACAAAGTCCATGGAAGAAGCAACAACAATTAATTCCATGGAAATAACAGTAGAAAATTCCAAGGAAACTTTGTTAGAAGAGCACAAGGACACACCAAACAAAGGGAACATGAAAGAACAATGTGTAGAATAATTTAAAAAATGGAGCCAAATGTTGAGGAGTTAAAGAAGGTAGAACATCAAGTTAAGGTTACACCATATCACCATCCACACCACCATGAGCAACAACAATATTGGAGGTATAGCTCAAGGCAAAAAAATTATGGTTCTACATGGAATAAAAAGGGCGCCAAGTATGGCAGTGTTTGGCAAAGAAAATATAGTGATCCTAGTTTTCAAAGTGGTTCATCAACATCAAGGAACAAGTGGACCCATCATTTGAATTATCAAAATAAAGTAGCAGAATAGTGGAGCCAACAAAGTAGATTTGGTTACTCAAGTGGTAAAATAGCATACCAGCAACAATGACCACCACCACCAATCAATATTTTACTAGGATGGATGGATTATCAAAATTAGTACCAATTGCGAACATTTCTTAGCAAATCATATTATCTTGTTTCTTCATATGTTTCAAGGATGAAACATTTGTAAGGAGGGTGGCATGTTAGGGTACCTAGGAATAGATATTTGGGGATATATTATTATATTTTATAAGGGTTGGCATGGGCCACACATAATACAAGGTTGATTGTATTATAATATAATATTATATTAGTAGTAGGCTCCCCAAAGTAGAATTAGAATATGGATATATAAAGAAGAGATATTTTTCATTGTAATCATCACGGGATATCAATCTTATGTAGTTATATTTTCCCATGAAGTGGCTTATGGGACTTTGCCCTCCTTAAGTGGCACTCTCATATTGGGAGATGTTGTGGAGTTATTCCTTCCTTAAGGAGTATTATTGGTATTTTCCTACCTTAAGGGTATTATCTATCTTTGTCTCATTGTGTGGATTGTTATTGTGGATGAATGATTTTATATTTCTGCATATTGGTGAATGATTTTTGTTAATGAAAATAAAGTTTCATAACAAAGGTGTCCATCCCAAGATTCTATCAAAAAAATTATCTTTTGACCATTTTGTACTATCCAAAAGAGCCTTTTATTCATCAAATCCTCTACAATTTTTAGGATCTTTAAAATTGGGGACCCTCTAGAAGGTATTTTATGATGAATTAAGTTAGAAAAAAATTTATTTTCTACATAATTAGCTCTAAGATTTTTGGCCCATAAGGCATTGGGGTGGATAATCCATCTCCAATATAATTTTTCTGCCAAAGCCTTATTATTCTTGACTATTGATCTAAGACCTAAATCCCCTTCATGAGTAGGTAGACATAGAGTCTCCCACATTACTAGGGCCCATTTCTTCTCCATTTTTGAACCTCTCCAAAGAAATTTGTGACTAGTTTTGTCTAGTTAATTGAGAACTGACTTGGAGATGTTCAACACTACTAAAAAAAAGATAGAAATATAAATAAATGATTTGATAAGAGTTATTCGACCTCTTTATGAAAGCCATTTATTGGTCCAACTATCAATTTTATTCTTCACATTCTCTGATAACTAGCTCCAATGCTCTTTTTTTTGGCTACCCAAATTAATTGGAACATCCAAGTATTTAATTGGAAGAGAATATCAAAATCTCTTTTCTGGATGAGCAATGAAAAAAAAGTACTTTTGATTTATCTTCATTAATTAGTTTCTCTGAGGCTCTAGTGAAATAGTGAAGAATTTGCTTTATTGAGGTTGCTTCCTTTATTGTTGTCTTCCCCAAAATGGTGAAATCATAAAAAAATTGTAAATGAGTGATAGGTCTGACTCCTTTAGCTATAGTGACTCCTAACCTCTGAAAATATTGATTCTTAGTAAAATTTCATCCCAAAAATTCTACTAGGATGATAAAAAGATAAGGAGAAAGAGGGTCTCATTGTTTGATGCCTCTAGAAGCTGAGAACCAAGAGTAGGACAACCATTAAGAATAACTGAATAAGAAACTAAATATATACAACCTTTGAACCATTTTGTCCACTCTTGAGAGAATCCAAAATTTCCCAAAACTTGGATGAGAAAGTGCCAATCCACCCTATCATATGCTTTGGATAAATACAATCGAATAAACATGGAGGGGGATTTTTGAGCTTCCATAGAGTGAATTACTTCTTGGGCTAACACTATCTCATCTACTATTTTTTGCCCTTCAAAAAATCCCCCCTATTCTATAGAGATGATATTATGAAGCAAAGGTTTAAGCCTTTTTGACATAATATTTGAAATGATTTTTAGAATAACATTACATAAAGAAATTAGTATATATCCAGTAATATTAACTACTTCTTGAGCTTTTAGAATTAGAGCTATAAAAGTCTTGTTGATGTCTTTGAGG
>JAQPPZ010000573.1:0-33257 GCA_028583015.1 Wollemia nobilis | reverse complement strand
ATTTGTGCTAGATCAAAGGACTATGTTTAGTGCAGATTTGAGAACAAAGTTTGGTGTAAATTTAGGATAGGTTTGTGCCAGACTAGATATGGAGATTGATTAAATTTATGCTAGACTAAAGAACTGTGTTTAGTGTAGATTTGAGATAGAGCTTTGGAGGTGATAGAGTATAGAGGATGATAGGTTCCAGTGGATAGAGATCTATTAGCCAGGGTAGTGAGGATAGGTGTCTTTAGTGGATAGAGATCCATTATCCAAAGTAGTGGGGGCAGTAGTTCTTCTAGAAGATCACCAGTTAGAGCTAAGGAGAAAGAGTTCTCCTATGGATAGATATCCACGAAATTGATTAGGGGATTGGTGTCTCCTTTGGATAAATTTCCATAAACAATGTAATAGGGAAAGGATTCCCAAGAGATTGATTGAGAAAATTTTAGTGAAATATTTTCTTTGTGGAGTAACCCACATTGGATGAACCATGTAAAATTGGTGTCTCTATTGTGTGTGGTGATTTGTGCATTGCTTTGATTACTATTTTTTATATTGCTATCTATACATTGCATAGTATTATTTGGAAAGAAAATTAAAAAGAGTTCTTATATTGTTCACCCCCCCTCTCAATATAATCTTGTGTTCTTCAATTAGTATCAGAGTGGGTTCCTTCGAAAGTGTTTAACAGCTTGAAGGAAAATCTTAAGAAGTTCTAATGGATTATAAGAATAGATCCTCAAATAATTCAACACCAGTATTTGATGGAAGTGATTATATATTTTGGAGTATGAGAATGAAGATTCACCTGATGGAACTTGGAAATGAAATTTGGGAAGCAGTTGAAAATGGATACACACCACCAGCTACTCCACCTATAGATAAATATGGTAAGCTTCTACATCATTACAATTCAAAAGTAATGAATGCAATTTTGAGAGGTTTACATAGAACAAAGTTCATAAAGTTTATGCATTGCAAATCAAAAAAAATTAATTTGGGATAAGTTGCAAATCATATATGAAGGAGATAAAAGTGACAAAAAGGTAAAGATACGAAATCTCAAAGGACAATTTTAAGAATTAAGAATGAAGGATGAGGAAAAAATTAGTACTTATCTACTTCGGGTAGATGGGGTTGTTAATTCCATGCAAGGACTTGGAATTGAGATTGAAGAATCCGATGTTTGTGATAAGATCTTAAGATATATTTCAAAAAGGTTTAGTGAAAAGATCTCTGCTATAGAGGAATCAAAATATGGTGATATTTTGACAAGAGATATGTTACTTGGTATTATTATAGCTTTTGAGTTAAGAACAAAAGAGGAACCTAATCTTCCAAAAGGAAGCAGCCTTCAAAGCTACTAAGAAGACAAAGAGCAAAAATTCAAATTCAAGAAATGAGTCATCTAGTGATGAAGAAGCTAATTATGGTAGAAGGAATAAGGATTCAAGAAGATTTAAAGATGCAAAATCTATTAGATGTTTCAATTGTAGAAAGTATGGTCACTATGCAACTGATTGTCAAGAAGCTAAAAATAATAATGATGAATAAAAATAGGATCACAGGATCAGGGAATCAGAAAGATACAAGTACCAAAAGAAAAGTAAAGATAGACAAGGCAAACAAGGAAAGAATTTCTTTAAAAGATAAAAGAGGAGCTACTATGCAGATAAGGCAAGTAATTATTCAAGTGATAGTAATAATAGTTTTTTAGATAAATAAAGATGAAGTCTTATTTCTGATAGAAGAAAAAAAAGTTAAGAAAAGGTCACCAATAATTCTCAAGTGTTTTAGATGTGGTAATTTTGGACATCTTGAAGATAGTTGTACAAGGAATGGTTTCAGTTTTAGTGATGATGAATATGAAGATACACTTGAAGGACTAGAAGAGAATATTCTAATGGTACTAGAAGAAGAAGGAGGTGATCCTACAGAAGACAACTCAAAAAGAATGAAGATGTTCTCAAAGGAAAACAAATAGAGGAAGAATCATAAAAAGGAGAAGTTGATCTTGAGGGAGATCTTATTTATGCTCTTAAAACTTTAAAGAAGGTAAGAAATCAAAACTCCCAACTTGAGTTTCAATTTCAAGAATGTGATGAAGAGAGAGGAAATCTTGTAGAGGATCTAAACAAGTCAATGGCTAAGACAAAGAAGTTCAAGGATAAGTTAGAAGCAAAGGTCTTAGAATGTGAAAATTTAGAACAAGAAGTAGCCCTTCTAAGGGAATAAGTAGATAATTCTAAGGATAAGCTACATAAGTTTGGAAGAAGCTCAAAGAATTTGGATAAGATCATCAAGGCACAAAAGCCTACATCAAGAAAGATAGGTCTTGGTTTTGAATAGGCTCAAAAGAAACAAGAAGAGTCAACCTCAAGTTCTGAAGAAGAAGAAAATAAGAAGAAGTGTGAGAGAAAGTGAGACTTCTTGAAGAAGAGTTGGATAGTAGAAAGTTCAACAAGGAAAGGAATAATGCACAAAGAAGAAACAAATGGAACAAGAACCAGTACAAAGAAAAAAAAACTAAGAGACCAATGAGATCAAGGCAAGGAAATTTTAATGGATGATGTTTCTCATATCATAGATTTGGGCACATGGCTTCACAGTGCAGGACACATGAAATATAGGAGTATGGGAACTTTAGGAACAAGCAACTTTTCCATGGGTAGTGCTACTCATGTAATCAATTTTGTCACAAGGCAATGAATTGTAGGGTTCATGACAGGAACAAATATGGCTTCACCAAGAGAAACCCCAAGATATTTGCACCTCCAAGGAATAATAGCATTAAGTGTTATAAGTGCAATAATTATGGACATACAACAAAGTGGTGTAGAGGAGACATTTCAGAACCAAGCAGAAGAAAGAAGAAAAAAAAAAGAAAAAAAAAAAAAAAGAAAAAGAAAAGAAAAAAAGGAATGAATAGGAATAGAAATAGGAACATGGACATGAACAGAAATAGTCAAAGAAATCAGAAGGATCAGATGAGAAGGAGAGAGAACAAAGGTAAAGACCAGTGCTTTCTGGGAGTAGAAGTACTCCTACCCCAGAATTAACCACCTCAAGAGGAGGTGGGGGAGGGGCAAAGCTAAAAGACTCATTCTTAGCCCTGAGCCCCAAAGGTGACCCTTTTCCATTGATGTCAAATGGGGAGATATTTGAGTAAGGAGGAGATATTTGGTTTAAGGAGAGAGAATTGAGTCAGGGGGAGCAAAATAAGAAAAAGTTCAAGTTTTGGTAAAAAGAATTTGGGTTGCCATCAATGACAAAGGGGGAGATTATTGGACATTTTGAGTAGATAAGTTGTCATTGATGTCAAGAGTGAGTGGTCATTGATGTCAAGCTTTCAACACCATTGAGTGGCAGTTTTAGTGGGCAGCAGTAGTTTCAGGTTCTCCAATCAGTGCAAAAAGATAGTCCAATTTCAGTTGATCAAATCCACTCTAGGAGGTCAAGATAAGGTCCAAGGTGAAAAGAAGAAGCCCAAGTAAATAATATTATAATAATTATTTATAATATTATACAAGGAAGATTAAATTAATTATAAATTAATTAATATAATTTTATTAAATTAATTTATTAATTAATTTACTTAACTTTATGTTATTTAAATTAATTATTAATTAATTTTAATATTAATTATATATTAATTTATGTTAATTTTAAATAACCCTAAGGTGGGTTATTAATTCAAATTTCAAATTCGAATTTGAGTGCCGACGTGGGAGCAAATTAATCAAAGTATATATAAAGGGGACTCCTCCACCTTAGCAAAAAATATTAATGCATTCGATTTTAATCTCCATGCTATTGCGAATTGTGCGAATCGTTCGGTGAGAAAGAGAAAGGTTAATTGGTGTTTAAAGGACCAAGCGGTAGGTGAGTATTGATTACCCACTATTCAAGGCACCTTGGTCACCAAGCACTGGTAGCGTAGTTGGCAACTTCGGTGAAGGCAAGACGTTGTGGCAGCGTGAGGCGGAGGTTCGAATCCGCGGGTGTGGCCTTTTGTTTTAAAGGCATTGATGACGATCGAAGGCACCAAGAGGAAGGAAGCCTTCCTTCCTTCACATGGGTGCCTATAGCCCACACGGTGGGCACCAAAGTGCTAAGGCACTTGGCGCTTGGGGAGACGGTGGTTCGAATCACACCGAAACCCTTTTGGGGAGAAAACAAAGGTATGCATTAGTTGAGCGCCAAAATTTTTAGAGGAATTAGTTGAGCTATTAAAAATTAATTTTTGCATAATTTATTTGGCTTGTAAGGTTTTAAGGGGAGTTATAAGGTTGATGCAAAATATTTTTTTGGTGTTATTTGCTTTAGTGTTTGAAAAGGGCAATAAGGTGTTTTAGGAAGATTGTTTGAGGTTTTGTGGTGTTGGATATTATTTTAAGTTTGATATTATAAGGTGTATCCAAATAATTATTTTTAATGTATTGATTTGATGGATGTTAATTCCAAGAAGGAGCAATAAGGTGTATTTGAGCTTTGATTATTTTTGTGTCTAAGGAATATTTGAGAAAGTGTTAAGAGTGATATTTTTCATCTAACCATTGAAATTGGAAAGAAGGAAATTATGATTGAGACAGGTTTTCTAAGGGCACTTCTACATCAAACAAAAATGTATGGGCACATCTTCCTAGTGAGTGATTGTTGAATGTTGTGAATGCAAAGTTGGAGTGAAAAGGATTGTTTGGTAAGCATTGTTGAGTGTGTTTTGAATTAATGCTTCAAGATTTTCTGGAATAAAGAGTTGTTGATAAAACCTTGTTTGATAAGCATTGTTGTTGAAGTGATTAGTTGAGTGAACTTGAACTAGGGTTTGTAAATATCATGAGTATCATTTTTATGTGAATATTGTTTGATAAGCATTGTTGTTGAAGTGATTAGTTGAGTGAACTTGAACTAGGGTTTGCAAAGATCATGAGTATCATTGTTATGTGAAGATTGTTTGATAAGCATTGTTGTTGAAGTGATTAGTTGAGTGAACTTGAACTAGGGTTTGCAAAGATCATGAGTATCATTGTTATGTGAGATTGATTGATAAGCATTGTTGGAAACATTTGAGTGAGTTTTCTTATGCTTGGACTAGGGTTTGTAAGCAAGGATTAATTCATTGAGTGATTGGTTGAGTAGAGTTGGTTGAGCCTAGTCAAGTGGATGTGGTGTTGTGATAGTTCAAGTTCTATGAAATAAATTATTCTATATTCAGATTTGAGTTGAGAAAGAGATTGAGTGTTGATGAATGTGAAACATATTGAGTCTCTAACAATTCTCTATATGTATTATGGGGGGGTGTGAAGCATATTGAGTCTCTAACAATTCTCTATATGTTTCTGTGGTAAAAATAAATATTGAAAGTGATTGAGCATTGTTGTGAGTGTGAAGCATATTGAGTCTCTAACAATTCTCTATATGTTTCTGTGGTAAAAAGAGTGATTGAAATTGATTGAGCATTGTGGTGAATGTGAAGCATATTGAGTCTCTAATAATTCTCTTTATGTTTCTATGAGATTGGACAAGTTCTAGTGTGGACTTGTTGAGTAGATTTGAGGTAAGTCTTAGAGAAGACTTGTGGACAGATTTATGTGAGCTTTTGTGAAAGCTTACAATACAGTTTGAGAACAGATATTGAGAGTAGATTTGGATAAGTTCTAGTGAGGACTTATTGAGCATATTTGGATAAGTTCAGTGAGCTTTTTGCACTATTGGACAAGTTCTAGTGAGGACTTGTTGAGAATATTGGAAAAGTTCTAGAGAGGACTTGTGGATAGATTAGTGTGAGCTTTTGTGGAATATTACAAGGCAGATTTGAGACAAGTCTTTGAGAAGACTTAAGAGCAGAATTGATTGATTGATTTGTTCAGACCTTGAGTTAAGGTTTGGGGCAGATCTAGCAGAGTTGATTTGAGATTAAGTCAAGCTTTGTGTTAAGGCTTGAGGACAGAGATTGAGGATAGATTTGTGCTAGACCGAAGGACTATGTTTAGTACAGATCAGAGGACAGAGATTGAGGACAGATTTGTGCTAGACCAAAGGACTGTGTTTAGTGCAGATTTAAGGATAGAGTTTGGTGCATATTTGAGGATAGGTTTGTGCCAGACCAAAGATAGAGATTGAGCAGATTTATGCTAGACCGAAGGACTATGTTTAGTGTAGATTTGAGATAGAGCTTTAGAGGTGACAAAGTATAGAGGATGAAATTCTCCAGTGGATAGAGATCCATTATCTAGGGTAGTGAGGACAATTGTCTTCAGTGGATAGAGATCCATTATCCAGGGTAGTGAGGACAGTTGTCTTCAATGGATAGAGATCCATTAGCTAGAGCATTGGGGGTAGTAGTTCTTCTAGAAGATCACCAGTAAGAGCTAAGGAGAAAAAGTTCTCCTATGGATAGAGATCCATGAACTTGATTAGGGGATTGGTGTCTCCTTTGGACAGAGGTCCATAAACATTGTAATAGGGAAAGGATTCCCAAGAGATTAATTGATAAAATTTTAGTGAAATATTTTCTCCATGGAGTAGCCCACATTGGGTGAACCACGTAAAATTGGTGTCTCTATTGTGTGTGGTGATTTGTGCATTGCTTTGATTACTATTGTTGATATTTCTATCTATACATTGCATAATATTGATTAGGAAAGAAAAGTAAAAAGTGGTCTTATACTGTTCACTCCCTCTCTCAGTATAAGCTTGTGTTCTTTAGTGTTCCATACAGGAGCTCTACCACTCTACTAAAATTCTCTTTATATATATGTTGTGTATTATGATCTATAACTATGAGGCCCTTTATATAGTAAAATAGATTCCTTGGCCAACACTCTACCTAGTTGTACAAGTGGGCACCTTGTACATTACAACATGCACATTGACACTTGTGCATTTATTACATTGCTTGAAGTAAGTAGCTAACTTCCCCTAAATTAATATCTACTCTAACTATGTACCAAAGGTGGTACATTTACATGACTCAAATGATGTAATATACTCTAAATATAACATAAATTTGGGGTAATAGCTTGTGAGTCCCAAAAATACATGAAGGCCCTTAAGAGTGTGAAGCTTTGGTTAATATTGAACAACTTGAATCTTCTTAGGGTAAAATTTAACTCCATATTTGATGATAATGCATCCCAAATACTCTACTTTGGTCAAACCAAAAGAACACTTGGACCGCTTAGCATAAAGCTAATGTTGAGCTAAAATCTACAAAGTCCGATCCACAAGGTTGAGATGCTCTTCCCAAGAGCAACTATAAACCAAAATAGCATCAAAGAAAACTAAAATGAATTTATGAAGGAAAGGGAAAAAAATGATGCTAATGAGGCTCTAACATGTGGAAGGGAAATTTTTCAAACCAAATGGCATAATCAAAAATTCATAATGGCCATCATGAGTGCAAAATGTTGTTTTGGAAATATCCTCCTCTATAAGTCGTATCTAATGGTAACCTGAGCAAAGATCTAAATTGGATAAAAAAATAGCACAATGCAACTCATCCAATAATTCATCTACCATAGGAATAGAAAAAATATCCTTAATGGTGAGCTTATTGAGCTCATGAAAATCTATAAACAATAACCATGACCCATATTTCTTGCAAACCAATAAGTCTAGACAAGAATAAGGACTATTACTAGGTCGAATGACTCAAACTTTTAACAATTCTTGTACTAATTTCTCTATTTTTGACTTAAGTACATGGGGGTATCAATAAGGTTTGATGTTAGGTGGCACACTACCAAGTACCAATGGAATTGCATGATCATGATAGCAACAAGGTGGTAATTCTATCGGTTCCACAAAAACTGCACCATGCTTAGTTATAACGAGTTGCAAATATGCTAGAAGTTTATCCTATATTGAATTGGGTGGTTGTATGGTAAATATCTAAGCAATTATCCCATGAGAATATTATTTAACTTCTCCATACAATTTGAATTGATAATCTAAGGATAAATTTCTTATGAACCACGAAGAGTGTAGGACATACCATTTTGTGAAAACTACATCCATAACTCTATAAATTTATAGGTAATGGTTCCTAAAGTACCTAACCATTCAACTCCTAGAACAATATCACATCCCCCTAGTTGAAGAGCAAACATATCTATTTTGAGATCATAATTTCTTTTCTTCAACTTAAAATTGTGGCATTTTCCTTTACAAGAAAAAGTTTTGCCATTTGCCACCATAATCTCAAAAGAGTTGCATGTTTGTATGAAAAAATTGTCTTACTTGGTGACTTAGGGATCAATAAAGTTATGTGTGATTCCTGATTCATTTAGAATTGTAATACATTGGCCTTTGAAGAAGCCTACTACTTTCATTGTCTATAGGGTAGTAATTCCCACAAGGGCATGGACAAAAAAAATTGGTTGTGGCTCTTATTATGTTTTACCCTCATTTGGATGTGGTTTCTCTGATGGTTTTGCTTCATCATCAAGTTTTTCATTGGTTGCAAACTCCTGTACATCTATCAAAAATAGCTTCTTCTAGACACACTTATGCCCTTGTGAATATTTTTCATCATAATTATAACATAAACCTTATGTGTGTTGAGCATCCTTCTCTTTGATAGTCAACTGTTTATAGGGGGTAGATTTATTTTTAGTATTGGGTGTGAACTTGGAAGGAAAGGAGGGTTTGGCCTGTGGAATTTTAGGTACCCTCCTTTGAGCTAAAAAATAATCTTCATCCAACCATGCCAATCTTATGGTCTGCATCATAGTTTATAGTTTGAACATATTAACCTCTACCTTGATATCATATTTCAAGACACTAATGAAACAACTCATAAAAAAATCTTCATTCAATCCTTGGTCCTGTTAGCCAATTTATCAAATTGGGTTTGGTTTTCATGACCTATAGAGGTTTGTCTTAGTTTGGTTAATACTCCTATGAAGTCCTCATACTCACTAGGACCAAAATAAATGAGTAATTGGGACTCAAAAAATCCCAAGAAGGATCAAGAACTATGTGTTGTAACCACTAATACCACTGTAAATATTTAGATTCAAATTTGAAAGGTACCATAGTGATTCATAAATATTTAGAGATATTGTGAAATTTGAAAAATTGATCTGTATGACATAACCACCCATATGCATCATTTTCATTGAACTTAGAAAAGTCCAATTTAGGCATCTTAAAGGGAGCATCATGGTCAAAAAGAGTGTGAGAGCCTTCCCTATACCTATGGATTCCTTTTTCTTGGCTATCATGTTCAATGTCACGATGCCAAACACTATTGTGCCATATTTAAGTTTTTCATCGATCTCAAGGAAGTGTTCTTCAAAGGTGGCTTTGGAGCTTACATAGTCACTTCTCAAACATTGTATTCCATCCCTTATGAGGTTAGTGTCATTGAGAAGGGTGCTAAGTATGCATTGTATTTGATACAGAATGCTATTTGTGGATTGTTATACCTCTTTATGGTGTACTTGAGTGCCACTAGCCATTTTGGTGTGATTTGAACCACTACCACTAACTTACTAAAAATAGAAGTATGGTTCTAGGAGTTACTATTTTTAGTAAGGAGCAAAAAAAAAGTGTGTGGATGTTATATATCAAAATTATTAGCTCAAAAATATGGTCTCAATGAGTTATATACCACAACACTAGTTATGGGCACCCTAGACATTTTATTATTATTATTTTGTTATCGAGGTTGCTGGTGTTGTCAGTTTTCCTCCTGGAGGCTTGGTTAATAAAATAGGTTTTTTGTTGGCCAAAATCTTATGATATTATCTCTACACTGTTATTCATCGATATTTTATCTTATGATATTATCTCTACACTATTATTCATCGATATTTTCTTTGCATTATATATTACTAACATTGTGGTTCCTTACATTGACAATTATATGTTTTGACTCTGTCACTGACAATTCTTTGCCTACTATAAATTTTGACTATCATAGACAATTGTTATTGACATTGACAACTAACAATTCTGACTTGACTATTACAATTATCAGACTAAAGTGATACCTAACAATTACTGACATCAAAAGACTTTTTCCTAAAGTATATTGACTCTAACTATTTCTATTATGTTCTCCAACTCTTTCATGTAGTATTTGTGTGGTAGAGAAGTCTTCTTTGTATGCTCAATTTTTGTGGTAGGATTTTTGGTTGTAGGTTAAACATTCACAGAATATGAATGTTTTTGCAAGTTAAAATTTTAACATAACTAAGGTATGCTAAGAAAAGGTGTATGTAATACCCATAGGCCCTCTGTTATACCACAATAATTAACAATAGTACTTGAACCAATATTTCAGGCCACTATTTAAGGAGAGTTCCATGCATACTCTTGAGCACACTACCTACCTCTTTGATAGTATGGGAGGGTGATATTTTTAGATGTTGTGTATGATGTACTATGGATAATACAAGGCCAAAAATACTTTCGAGAACTAAAGGTTTCTCCTAATCCTAGATGGTCTCTTGATATGCCCGAAGATACGTGAGAGCTCAATTCTACATATGTGTGTTTTCTGAGGTCTGAGTATTAGAGCCTAATCACCCCTCACTTCACTAGATGCTTTACGGGGAATCTAGCTTAGACAATAATGACAACTCCTTTGTGATATTTTAAAACCATCAACATAGGATTTCCAAGATAATAAACTATTACTAGAAAAAAAAGGTTTTTTGTTGGTTTTTAAGTAAAAATACAAGCAAAAAATGAAAAACACGTAAAATTTATACGTGACAATCATAATGGAAGTACAAGAACTATCATAGTCACATCGAAACTCAACCCTGGAAAGCGCTTTGATACCACTTGTTAGTAATCTTCTATTAAAAGTAAATTCATTCACATAAATATTGCAATTAAAATAGAATTTTATGAAATAATAGTATATTGCAATAAAAAATATAAATACAGAATTAATGCAATCTCACAAAACAACATAGAATAATAGGCCTCTTCGAGGGAACAACCTCCTTCAATAATTTCATTAATTTGTAAAAAGATACATTTATTCATGGATCCATATCTTTTAAAGATCACTTTATGCAACCCTAACCTAATGCTCAAGAGTTGGCTTACATGAAAAATGTCACTTGAGCTATAATATTCTACCAAAAATCAGATATGTTCTTGATAATGTTTACGTGAAATGGTCCCACTTGTCTAGGCACCTTACGTGCCACATACCATTACAAAGTATTACAAAATAACATTATAAAGGGGTTCCCATATTGGAAGGGGGTCATTACATAATCATATGAGAATTGTAAAATTAGTTTTAGGATGAGGACCTAACAAGATCATAGTGGCAATAAGTACTAGGATTCGAACCCATGATGAGGCAAAAAAATGTAACAAGTTATCAATTCCTCTAGTATACACACAAAAAAACTTGCATGAAATATTAAAATCAGTTGAAATTTTATAATATGAAACACTATGTGACAAATGAAATTATCACAAAACTAAATATAGAGATTTTGAAAAAAACTTCAATGTATTGCTTTTTTCAAATCATGGTTGGGTATAAGCAGGTACTCTAGCATACTTTAAAAAAACCTAAGATAGGTCATTGATAATATTAAAGGCCTCAAAATAAGGTCAAATCATGTCATTTTATAATAAAACTTTGTGGAGCGGTAGGTACTAGAAAGTAAATTTCAAATATATAATTTTTTTTAGTTTAATTATAATCATATATTTACATTTATATGAATTTTTAGGTTTAAAAAGGTTACGAAGACAACTACAGATGCCTCATATGTACTAAATCATATCACTTTGCAATAAAACGTATGAAAAATAGGTATCAACATGTAGATTTTAAGGACATTAATATTATTTAGTTTTTTATTAGTTGAAAGAAGGGGTTTTGAAAGGATTCCTAAACATTATTATAAAAATAATTGCTAACACCCTATTAGGGAGAGGGATGTTAGCAAGCTAAACAGATATCAACATCTAAAATCCATATAGGGGAAACCAACACAACCACCATTAGGGCGGAGATAAAAAAATAGATAGATAGAAGGAAGACAAAATGATAAATAACCAACCTCTATAACTCATAAAGATCAAACCACACATAAGCACCCATGCACAGAAAAAAACCAAAAAAAAAACAAAAAAACTTAGAAATACCCATCAAAAAATAGGCCCCTAGCCATTACTATTTGCTAATGTCTTTTTGTCCTTAATGGAGCCCTCCAAAATATGACCCACCTATCCCCAACTCAGTAGAGATACCTCTAGTCTCTGAATCATTGATACCTTGTAGAAAATCCTCTCTTCAAATAGTTAGAGCATCCCGGCTCAACCCCAAATTTTCTAAGAAATTAGCTGATTTATTACCTTCCTTATACATGTGCTTGACAACCACATCCTCAAAGGCTTGAAGGATTTTTTTTTCCTTAGAAATTATATTAGAAATAAAAGTACTAGGAGTTTGAGAACCTTTCACTCGATTTATGATATTAAGGAAATCACCCTAAATGATGACCTTGAATCCACTCAACAGAGAGATCCCTTGGAAGAGAGCATGAGCTTTAGCAAAATGACTCGATTGAGATCCTAGCTTCTTAGCAAAGGTGAGAATGATTTTATCACTATTATTTTGAATTAAACCACCTACACTTGCCTCTCTTGGGTTACCCTTGGAGACCCCATAAAAATTGAGTTTAATCTAGCTTGTAGGGGGTGGTTCCCAGGAAATCTATCTTCTCCCACTCAAATCCAAATGGGTAGTAGACCTTGAAATTTTTTTGAATCCCAGAGCATGATCGAGATCTAATTCCTCAATAAATGAACTTGAGTCCAAAGATATGGCATAGATATTCTCCATTATTGTTGGAATGCTCTTGGCACAAATAGAGGGTTAAATTGGCTTCATTTTTAAAAGCCCTCAATTTTCTTTCCTTCTATATACACCATATGAAGTGATCTAAGCTAAATATCCAAAACTAATGAAGTCAAGGAGAAAATAAGGCAGGGTCCCACCGGTATAAAATATTATACATTTGAAAGGGGCATACCCAAAAGACACCAACCAAATTGAAAAAGGAAGAGAACACGTCCTTAGAGAATGGGCACAAATAAAGACATGTTGTACCGACTCAGCATCCAATCCACAAAGGTAATGCTAATTTGGAATAATCATACCTTTGGATTGCATATGATCTATGGTCAAGATTTTATTTTGTATAGCAAGCCATAGAAAAATATTTACCTTAGGGGTTAATCCCTTTTTCCAAACCATTCTGCTTAGGAACCAAGGAGGGACAAGGTCCTCCAAAGAGAAAATATGTCGATTTCATAGAAAATACTCTTAAACTTTTTACCTTCCAAAAATATTATCAGCTTCATCATTAGATTTGATGACTTGGAACTTCAAGAGGTCTGAGATATTCTTAAGGATCATTTTCTCGGTCAGAGATAAGTCAATACTGAATAAAACTCTCCATTTCTTCATATGATTTACAGTTTTGGTATAATATTCAACCTTAGAACCAAAGGTATGTCTAAAAATGTTCTCAACCACTACCAATTTTTCAAGTGAAACCAACATTTGGTTCATCAGCCACATATCTGACCAAAATCAATTACATGGCCATTATCCACATTCCATATTCCTCCCTTTCTAGCGTTGCTCTTGGAATTACACAGACTAAGCCAAAATGCTTACCTAGAGTTTGGGACATCATCTGATAGGAAGTTGTCCCCATTGTTTAGATATTTTGATTTTATAATATTAACCCAATCAACATGTTCATTCTAGCTTAAGTGCCAACCTTGTTTAGCAACTAGGGTCTTATTTAATTGGTCCATCCTTCTCAAACCCAGGTCTCCAAAATCCCTTCTATTACAAATATAATCCCATGCTACTAAGTGGAATATCTTATTCTCCTCTTAACAAGACCACAAGAAGGAATTTTGAACTTGCTCAATCTTCTACACTATTTTACTTGGCATCTTGAATAAGGAGATAAAGGAAATCGGTATACTATGAAGTGTAGATTTCACCAAAATAGCCTTACCTTCCTGGCTTAACAGAGCTCATTTCCAACTGGTAAGTTTGCGTTGCACCCTTTCCATCATCGGCTCTCATAAATATTCCTTGCACCTCCCTTTAAAAAAAGGAAGTTCAAGGTAAGTCAATAGAAACTCCGCTATCTCATAGCCTAAATTCGTCGTTATTCTTATTTGCTTGAGAATTAGGGAATTCATGAAGAATATTTTACTCTTTAGAAAGTTAACCTTCTACCTCGCTGCCTCTTCATACCAAACAAGTATTTATTTGATTGCTTAGGCCTAAGGAATTAAGGTAAGGAATAAGAGAAGAGTATCATCTTTGAATTGATGATGGGAGATCGATTCCAAGCTCAATATCGGTTTGATACCAACCAAATAGGAGGATGCCTTAAGGTACATACCCAATGCTTCTACCATGAGACTAAATATATAAGGGGAGAACGGATCTCCTTGATGAGTACCCAATAAGGGAGGCATTGATAAGCACTAAAAATTTGGTTGATGAAATGTAGGTTTTTATAATAAATATCCATCTCCTATCAAAGCTAAACTTTTGGAGGACCTTAAGGAGAAATTCCCATGAGACCCTATCATAGGCCTTGTTCATGTCCAATTTTAGAAAAGCTCATGCTCAATCACTTTTATCCATTGAATGTATGAGTTCATGAACCAAAATAACTCCATCTAGGATCTGATGACTTTAAATGAAGCCATTATGAGTAGGATCAATTAGATGAGACATGAGAGGTTTAACCCTATTAGGCAAAGATTTAGTAAAAAAAATTAATATAGTATTGCAAAGGCTAATGGGGCAAAAGTCTTTGAACTCAATGTTTCTTATTGATTTTGGAATTAGAGCCAATAAAGTGGTGTTTAAATACCCATGGAAAACTCTAGTGGACTGAACTTCACATAGAGCTTCACCAATATCCCTACCACAGATATGCCATAATCTCTATAAAAATCCTGGGGGGAAGCCATTTGGGCTAGGGGCCTTCAGTCCTTCCATGGAAAAGAGTGTTTTCTTAATTTCATCATCATTAAGCATACTATTGATATTATCATTCATTTCTTTCATCACTAGGTGAGGAATGTTTTGAAGGAGTTTTTATTTCATAAAATCACTTCTCACACTCGTCTCATAGAGGAGAGATTGGAATAAGGAGATAGCCTCCACCCTAATTTCTTGGATATCCCCTATTTTAGAACCATCAACTTTACAAATCTTCTTGATCCGATTATGGATTTTGTGGCAAAGAGTTGAGGAATGAATTTTTTTTTTATTTCTATCTCCATATTTGAGCCAAAGAGCTCTAGACTTTTATCACCAAAAAACCTCCTCACTACTTAGAACATTATGAAGCTCATCCAATATTATTCTCTCCTACAATCTATTTTTTTTGTGAGAGGACATCCACTTCCAATGAATATTGAATAGCCTATAATTGGGATTTTAGATCCCTTTTATTAATCTGGAAGTTCCCAAATATCGATTTGTTCCAATGTTTTAGATTTTTTTTATCAATATTAGCTTAGAAACCACTTTATTAATACGTGGTCCAGAGAATCTGGTGCTCCAACATTCCCTAATACTTACCTCCAACTCCATATAAGAGAGCCACATAGCTTCAAATCTAAAGAGTCTTAGGAAGAAAGGAGTATTAGAATCATTATCAAACAAAATAGGTTTATGATCAGATGGAATCTTGGACAAGAAGTTGAGATAAGAGTCCCCAAATAGAGGAATTACCTCTTTGGAATAAAAACTATCCAATCTAATTTATATGTGATGGTCCTCTAGGCATTTTTTACTCTATGTATATTTGGAACCTTTCAATTCTAAGTCCATGAGCTCCTAATTATTAACAAAAGTAGAAAATTCTTCCATACTTCTTCATATTGTTGTATCCCCTCTTCTTTTCCAATGGGTACAAAGGAGAGTTGAATTATCCTACTAGAATCCAAACCTTTTTCTTAAAAGCTTCTCTCATTGAACTAAGTGTGGACCAAAGATAGTTTTTGTTTGTTATGGATTTAGGGAGATAAATATTGGTCAAAATCCATTTTCAACCTAAAGACTTGCAACAAAAAACATGTTAATAATCCTATCTATTACCAAAAGGGTCAAATCAATGACTTTATTGGGGTTCCATAGACACAAGAGACCCCTTGAGGCTCCTTGTGTCAAACTAGCCAAAAATTCAACCTCCTTCCAACCCATATTTCTTACCTCATCTACCTTACTTATATCCATATTTGTCTCTTGTAGAAGAATTATATTTGGAAAATCCTCATTTCTCAAATAATATAAAACCCTTTGTTTTGAGGTCGCATTCAGACCTCTAATTTTCCATGATAGGAACCTCATTTACGAATTTTATGAAATTTTTTATCCCCATTTCCTTGGGAGTAATGATAAAATATTTCAATCCTAAGTTGTTTTCCCTTAGTTTATTTTACATTATCAACTTTTAATAGGGTCTGAGATCCATTTTCTACATCTATCTCCATCTCTTTGGATTGACATGATTTTTTGGAAGGTCGATCCACCTTGCACTCCATTCCAACATCAATCCCTTTTTGTAGCTTCTAGTCTTTGGAGGGGACCCAATATTAATAGACTGGGCTAATTCCTCAATCGAGAAAAGAGGTTGAGTAATTTGTTCTTCCAGGGTTACATATTTTGGTAAGCTAGAGTCACAGTCCAAACAGTCATGCAGATTTTTTAGCATAGCAACCAGACCAGAAGATCCTAAAATGGGTCTAGAAAAAGTAACCTGAAGATGTCCATTGGCCTCAAAAATCTGAGAAGAGTTTCCACCCATTGCCATAATCTTCCTCAAAGTGGGTTCTCCTTGGGTTGAACCTGCTATTTCTATGTCCTTTAGCGAAAGAATTTTAGTATTTGGAGTTCCAAATACCACTTCTTTACTAGGCATTATCTGAATATGGAGTTTTGAGGAGTTGTGCACCACCTCCTTAAGGCCCAAATATTTAGGCTTAGTTCACCCATACCAGCCTTCAACAAATTTCTCCTACCAAACTTTATCCTTCTTGTTAAGGATCTTAGAGCACTGTGAAGATAAATGGCTAGGTTTACCACAACCAAAATATCAGATGGGTCTATTTTATATTCAATAGGATTATTCCATGTGCCTACCTTTGAAACAAGATTAATTGTGTAAATTTAGCTACAAGAGGTCAGAAAAAGAACCTCCAATCACATAAAAACTATGATAAATAGAAATAAAGTGGTAAATCCCCCAATCACATAAGAGCTACAATGGAAATAAATCGAAACATGCTTTATTTTCTCATTCTTGGATTTCACCCTTTTACAATGTGATACCAAGGGAATATATATCCCAAAAGAAACCCTAAAACAAAACCCTACATATTAAAGCCCTAAAGATAAGAAATTACAATTTTTTTGGCAATTTCATCTTTTAGTGATAAAAACTAAATCACAAAAAAATCTTGGATAACCTCCTAAATTAATACACACCATCATATCATCTATATTAAGCCTCCTACAAAATATCAACACCTACCCATGCTTAAATAAGAAGTTATTCCGGATATATTTTCTTCAAGATTTAAAAAAAATACTAAATCCTATTTTTGGGGCACTAGATGAAGGAATTAGGACCCAAGAAAAGATTGAAAATTTATCTAGACAACAAAGGTATTCTAGCAATGGCATTTCCACCTCTTTATCCATATCCCTATAAAATTTCATGTCGATCCAATGGTCGAATCAAAATTTATGCCCTCCAAATGATAGGCTCCTACATCAAATGATATAATATGGAAGATCAACCTTCGGAACCGCCATAATGCACAACCTTGTGAAGACCATCCTAGATTTTGCTCTAGTCACTCGGTTAATTTAAATGAATTCACCAATGCTTTTAGCTATCCCTCTCAAGATGTCTTCCTATCAGTGGTGGAATGGAAGACCTAGAATCCTCACCCAAAGAGGAACCAGATTTACCTTTTAGGTGTCCAAGTTGAAATCATGATCCCATTTGCAAAGAAACATGTCTCTTTTCCCATAGAACCAAGGGATCCTACCCAAGATTCATTTTGAGTCTTCTTTGTAGTTCAAATTAATTATGAATTTTTTTTTTGGTACAACCACTATCTCCAAGGACCCCAATGGTTTCTATTTCATGAAATTCCAATGTCTAAAAGAATCTAGATCGAGTCTACTTCCCTATATTTTGCCTACTAGATTCCAAGAACTCTCTTCCATAGCAATATTTGTGATCTTGTTAAAAATATGAATCTCATCAACTTCAAGGGTGAGATTAAATAATATTTTTGGCTCGCTAGGTTTTAAACCTTTTGCAGTAACCTTAGCAAAAGATTCTCCTGGATCGAAAGGATGTGCCATCCAATGGGATGCATATGATTTACCACTTGACTCAAGTACCATTGAAGAAACTACATCATTGGCACTTATTTCAATTTCATATGAGTATGTAGCACCCAAAAATATCATAAAACCCACCTCGTGACTCTCTAATATTTGAGCCTGAATACCACCCTACACCAAAACACCCTCCAGAACCTGAGTCTGATCCCTCGATTGTTCCTTCTTGACCACCTGCTATGTCTCTCTTGTCAGTTCCTTCCTACTCACCTGCAACTTCCCGTCCACCAGATCCTTCCTCCTAGAGCTTATTTTCAACTTTGATGTCACTACTTAGATCCATCTCCTCCTCTAACATAGTTCCATAGTAGTAATCATGCACCATAAATATTTTTTATTCCACAAATCCCTGTGATGTTGTTGCTCAATTTTTTTCATAGAAACCCTCTAACATCGCTACTCAATTTTTTTTGCAAAACCCTTTGATGTCACTGCTAATATTTTTTCCACAAAACCCTCTGATTTCATTGCTCAATTTATTTTCTTGCAAAATCCTCTCTACTCATTTTTTTTTGTAAAACCCTCTAATGTCATTGCTCAATGTTTTTTTCACATAAACCCTCTGAAATCGTTACTCAATTTTTTTTCCATAGAAATCATTTGACGCCACTACTCAATTTTTTTCCACAAAACCCTCTGATGCTGCTACTCAAATTTTTTTCTGCAAAGCCCTTTGATGTCATTACTCAGACTTCTTCCACAAAAACCCTCTGACGCTACTATTCAATTTTTTTCACAAAAACCCTCTGATGTCACTGCTTAGATGTTTTTCCACATAAACCTTGTAATGTCATTGCTCAAGTTTTTTCCTTATCTAAAAATTAATCTTATTTATTTTTTCACAAAAACCCTCTGATGTCACTGCTGGATTTTAAAAGGATCTCCAAACATTAACAAAAATCTATACATCCGTCCCAAAGGAGGGATGATCCAATCAAATAAATCTAAAATATAACAGAAACTAAATTGAAACACCACAAAGACCATTAGTAGAAATATATACAAAAACACCTTATAGAAAACCCAAAAATAACCCTAACTGGAACAAGGAAACCCTCTGCCAACTCAGCATGTGGGTCGATGAAGAATGGCTAATAAAATTGATTGGGTCTTTATTAACCCACCATGGTACCATTACCCTTCTTCTTTAAATATTTTTTGACATGAAGGGTAGCACATCTATCCTCAAAAGTCATCATTTCCAAGGATATAAATGAGATTTGGATTAAAATTTGGCTACCAACATACTCGAGATATTTTCCCCATACTCTGGTAAATATTGTGTCATTAAGACTTTACATGTTTTTAAAATTGGCACCAGATGAAGCTTTAGAGACACTCCAGAAAATATTGCTTTTAATAGGGTTGGTGTTGTTATCATTAGATAGAAGTCTTAAATAAAATGAACCCTGCCTCCATGTGAAGATCTTGTAGTTTCCTTCTTGCCACCTAGAATGGGTCATAGTCATCTAGCACCCCCACCAATAGATGGTTATGAGAAGAAAAACTAGTAAAGTGAACACGAGCACTCTGAATCGCATCATGGCAGGATAGAAAGTATTTGAATTTGCAAAAAGGTGTGGATGTCAGATCAACCACAATATCTTTGGCTTTTGGATACACAGATCCTAGAAAAGCCAAATCACAAAAGGTATCAAACTAGCTTGACCTGGCCACATCATCAATAGAGATAATATTCACCAAGAAATTTTCCCTCCAAACATTTAAACCTTCCTGATTAACCCCCTAGTTAGCCAAGAAATTAGCAAATCAATTTCCTTCTCTGAAAGTGTGCTTAAACTGGACCTCTCCCAAATTTTGGAGTAAATACTGGACTTCCAAGAGAAGATTCAAGATGGTCCAAGTAGGTGTTTGAATACCTTTTTCCATGTTTATAACATTAAGAGAGTCCCCCTCAATAATTAGATTTTTGCATTCTAAAGAAATAGCCTGAAAAACACCTTGAAATAAAGCTCTTGCTTTTGCAAAGTGGTTGGTCTGAGTTCCCAAGTTCTCAGTAAAGGCTAGTATTATTTCTCCATTATGGTTTCTAACAAGCTCTCCTACACTAGAGGGTCTAGGGTTCCATTTAGAAGCTCCATCAAAATTCAATTTCAACCAGCCATGAGGGGGAGGTTCCCACTTAATCCTGGATCTATCTGGAGGAGCTCGAGGATTAACCAACTGTGACTAGGGCATAAATCCTAGAGATTTCTCAACAGAGGAATCCTTGACCATCGAGAAAGCTTCTATATTAAGGCTTTTTGTATTCTCCACAATGAACATTACAAATTGTAAAGCAACCTTCCTAGCTGAATGAGATAAGTTCTTGAACACCCTAGAATTTCTCTCCTTCCAAACATGCCACCAAATGTGGATCAGATCGAACTTCCAAAAGTAGTGAAGTCATGGGATAACAAAGGGGGATGTTCATTGATCCATTAAGTCTGCAATATTACTAGGAAGAACCCATTAGACCCTAGAATCATTGAGAAAGAAACTAAAAATATCTTACATGAAGGAGAAATTGAGTAAAATATGATCAAGAGATTCTTTCGCACATTTGCACAAGAATCAAGTGTTAGGCAAAATCATACCTCACTTTTGGAGGTAATCCAATGTTAAGAACTTGCCTTGAGCTGCTAGCCATAAAAATATATTAATCTTTGGTGTCAATCCTTTTAACCAAATTTGATTCTTGGTGAACCATGGATCCAGTGACCCTTCAATCAAGGAATACGTTGATTTAACAGAAAACATCCCACTCTTATTCAGACCCTAGATAAATTGATCTAGGGTAATTCTCCTAGGAATAATAATCCATTTAAGAATGTCAGATAGTTCTTTGAAAGATAGAATCTCCTCTTTTTGAAGACTTGGAAAATCAAAATATTTCCAATGAGGGTGGTCATCAAAGCTTTCAAAAAATTCTCTTACCTTAGCACCCCAAAAATGATCAATGATTGGTTTTATCAAATTCATATTTGGCATAGTCCTAGTGGGATCTCAGCTACCCAAGAATCATTCCAAAAATCAATGGACCTACCATCACCCAGAGACTATCTACCACATTTAGAAATATCCAAACGACTTTTAATTAGACTTGACCAAAATGTTGAGCCCTGAGAAGGGATAAGGGACTGGACACTTTAGAAATTGGATTCTATTATTCAAATATTTAGTTTTAATGGTCTCCACCCAAATAACGCTCCCATATAGAACCAACCTCCATCCTTGCTTGGGGACTAGAGCTTTATTCATGCTTTTTAGATTATTTGTCTACTTTAACTATATTAAAATTATAAAAAATTATTAATATTTGGTGGCCCAACATATATCCTCAATAATTTATTGATAAAGTAATTCTTGATTTAAAAATGAATCGTAATTAAAATATTGATAATAAAATTATAAAAATAATACCTTGCATTGCATTAGTACATAAAATGTATTCATAGAATATTTTTTCAAAATATTGATGTTACATTGAATTATCCATGCATCTTACTTAGTTTATCTTAACAAAAATTTTAAAAAATAAATATTATCTCTACTAAAATACATAATTTAAAATATAACTATATATTATACTTTTTTAGAACAATTTTTTTTTATCCTATTCTGCACTTCATTTAAAATGTTTTTTCAAATTAAATATTTATTTAATTTACAATTAAAATAATACTTATTCTTTGATGAAGTTAAGCACATTACATTTTTAATAAACAAGTTTTATAAAAAAACTAAAACTATCCCTGTGAGTGTGGTCTATTGACAAGGACACTACTTGCATTATCAGTGATGTAACCAAGATTCAATCCCTATGATGGATGTGTATATAAAAAAATAGTACTCGTAAAAAAAAACTCAAACTATACCATATAATAGCTTACTTTTATTTGGTTGCTACTCATTTTTCGTAAAATAAGATATAAAGTATTCAAATAAGTTTTACACAACTATATTTACAAACATAAATCTAACTATCAATTCTCCTCATCTTCCATATTAATACTAATCAATCTTTTAAAATTATTTAAACTATGTTAAAAATAATGGTCTAAATCATCTTATTTATAATAATTAAAGACTGATAATGTAATGATTTTCATATAATATGTGATACTATAGTACCATGTGTAAGAATTAAAGATTAATAATGTAATGATTTTTCTTATAACGTGTAAAACTATAATACAATCATTGTACTAAAAAATATACCACTGAAAGTACCATATATGTGTATGTGTATGAGTGCAAGCTAGAAGATGCGCATGCATGGCCTTAAATTTTTTAGATCATAATAAAAATGGCTTTAAAATGTTTTCAAGGGTTAGTGGATTGGTAACAAGTTGAAAACTTATCAAGAGGAGACTTAGGTTCAAATATATCGGGGGCATATTTAATCTGGGCAAGGCTAATAGTCTAGCCTAAGCTAGTTTGATGATGGTGGTACCAACCCTGAGCAACCAAGGGTCTCCTTCACTCCGAGTCATGTTTACTGAGATGAGATAGGGGTTATAGTGGTAACACCATGATTTGAGGCTACAATCAAAGGCAATACGACTTGACCCTATAACCAATTGTTAAAAAAGAAAACTAGTTATTAATTCTTCTATGTAACAAAAAAAAAATGACTTTAAAATTATAAGACCGTAAAAAAGGTGAAATATGCATATATGTATTAAGGTCATAATTTTTCTAACATTATTTTATTTTTATGGAATATATGAGAACTCATATCTACTTTATAAATTAAGTTCAATATGAATCTCTTTCAGTTTTAACTTTATGGAAAATTCTTTATAATCTGTATCTTGCAAAATATTTGTGGTTATAATTTTTTTTTTGATTGGTAGTAGAAGGGGTTTTTAAAGGGTTCCCGAACCTATTACAAATAATATTTTGAAATGCACCCCAAACCTTAGATCTAATAACAATATATCAAGAAAAACTGAGTTGGATTCCACAAATCCAACCTGAAAATCAAATGAAGCAACCTCCTAACAAATAAATTGTAGATTTTATCAAAAAAATACAAGATATTATCATGATCAAACAGTCAACTGGCAAAATGGGCCAACATAGGAGAAACCCACACCCAAAACAACATTCAAATTCGAGATTTAAAATTAGAATTTGAAAATCCTACCCAGAGTTGCATTCAAATTTAAAGTTCAAAATTTGAAGATCCTACCCACCACTAGGGCCTTAAATCTGGGAACCATACCTCACCATCGAAACCTAGGGATGCTCAAAGAACCAGAGTGCCAAGAATTCTATTTAAAATAAGAGCAAATCTACAACAAAAAAATTTGACCTGACAAACAACTGAAACAAAAACAACCAAAAATCACTTGCTGGAAGCCTGTCTTAGCGAGGTCTTGGGAGGCTTGCCAACCTTTTTTTTGACCCCCAAAGAAAGAAATCATTTTTTCATAGGAACCCTGTTCAAATCATCCTATCCATCAAACATGTTTGCTAGAAGAAGAGATTCCTCTTGTAATTCCTCACTGAGCCCAAATTGAGAAATAGAAATCGAATATTTTCCTTTCAATTTTTGAGGGTTTCACTTAGGAACCCACTTTTCACTAAGCTTCTTATTGTTTTCCTTATGACTTGCTGAAGTACTCAAAGATTTAGGATGCAAGGGAAATATGCTCTTATGGTGCCCTCCCTTACCACACTCCTGGAAAACTTGGGGTTTATTTTTATATTCAATGTTCTGAACCCAGGTGCTAAGGTTAGAAAACAGGTCAATAGAGCTTGGCATATCCTTCTCGATATCTACCATCACACACATTCTAACATAGAGCATTCAATATTTGGAACTGGTAGTTTGATCGAAGGAAATCAAATCCTCAATTGTCTTGGCAATAGCTTGGAAGATGCTCTCATGCTAGATATGAAGTGGGAAGTTTGGTAGCTTAACCCATAGTGGAAAAATATTAATGCTCTGTGTTAGGCGATTAAAATATGGGGCCCATTTATTCAAAAATAAACTTTGTTTGCTAAAAACCCATGGACCCCCTTCAAAGATTCGCTTGGAATACTCCTCATAGTTGAGCCTGATAAGGAAGAAATTTCTTGGGATGGTCACAATTTCAAGAGAACCGATAGGTCTCACCAAAGCCCACCTCCTCAAAGTATCAATATTCTGCCTCCTACCTTGGAATTTTTCCACAATATTCCACAACCCATATTTTAGTATATTATCAATCAAGCTATCGGGGATATGGATCTAGTTCAACATAAGAGAAATGTTGAAGAGGGCATCAAATCCTCCATTAACGCTAGTGACCACTTTTGCATATGAAGGTGCACTAGGGGGATGGGGTACTCCCTACAGGTTCTACTTGTCCCACCTTTGAGCTTACCAAGATCCCACTCCTCCCATTCAAATGAAAAGAAGGGGTTAGAAGAATCAAATAGATCCACCTTCATAGACTTAGCTTCTTCAACAATGGGGTCGAAGTTGCCCAACCAAGAATCCATCTTCTCTGCAAATCTCATCTACCTCCTCTACAAAGCTCCTCTAAAACTATTGGTTAAATATATGCCTAAAATACAAACATACGTTTGTGCACCCTAGACACGACCAACATTTAGAGGTCGAAGAAAAGAAATATCCTCTAGGCCAATCTCTAGAGAGGGTTGGCTCCCTTACTAAGTCCTACACTAGTTTAAAGTTTAGAGTTACAAGAAAGAAATGGGAAATGACAAAAAGAAAGGGAAATATGGCTATAAGTTGGCAATGTAGGATGGGGATAGACTAACAACTGAAATTTCACCAAGAAATTAGCAACATGCAACATGAACGTAAGCACAAAAACTTCTAATAGTTATGCAAGAAAATAACCCTAAAGTGCATTTCAATGTTCACTCCCTCATAAGAAAAGACTAAATTCATAAGCAAAATTTACTCACAACAAATAATGGAAATGAAAGCATTCAAAAATTACACATAGAGAATTATCAAATGTAGAACCACTCAAAGAACCAGAAGCTTAAGCATTTCTATTGATGCAGAAAACTTAGAGAGTTTTTTTGTAGAGTGTCCATCCTTCCATACAATGAAAAATGATTAGTATTTATAGAGGTATTTCACCTCTATCATTTAATGCATATACAACAAAATGTTGGTAGATCAAAAACCAATGGGTATATTTTTCTCCTCGGTATCAGTGATATCTTCGGTCAAACATTCTACAAGGAAACCATGATCTGACTTTGATGGGAGAATCGCACAAAGAAGTCAACAAGAGTAAATGCTTAGAGTAACCTTGGATGTCGGTGCCTTGAGAAACAACAAAAATTATCTAAAAAATGGGCATTTGATTATTGAATTTTCTTTACCTCGTACCTTGGAAATTCACTTTCGATGGGAAAGTCCACCGAGAATTAAATCTACTTTGAAAATCGACAAGAATGATAGTTGGTGTGTTGGAAATAAACAAAAATTATCTCTAATATCTCAACCTTGAAGTGAACATTCTAGAAGTGTTGCCTGCATTGCTTCAGGAATTAAATGCTACCCTTGAATTTTTTCTAGAAATCCACAAAATCATGCTTTTAAAAGCAATATCTTCGTCAAAGAATTGATTTCACCCAAGGATGAGGTGAAACAAGCTTTTCGGGGTAGCATCAAGTGGCAATGTAGCTGGGCTTTGACATTTGAGTAATTTCACCTTTCAATTTTCATCCTTATTACTATCCTTTTTGCTTTCACCTTGAAATAGAATGATAGATACTTTCGCCCTTCTAGAGAGGCGACATCATTTGCTAATTTGACATGGAGTGTTGTGCAATGGCATTCACCTAAAATTGAACTTTTAAAACTCCATTCACCCCTTGGAAATGTGAAACCATGTGGCGCCTCTCCATAGAGGTGACTTTAATTTATTGCACTTCAAACTTACATCAGGTGCTATCTTTTACCTCTGCCCAATCGTGGACAAAATCGTCAATCGTATTAAAATGGACCTTTACGATGTCAACCTCCTTATTGTCTCTTGAAACCTTGGAAATACTCTTTCACCCCAAAAGAGGGCGACAAACAGCTTTGCCCCTCACTTGGGGTAAAAGTGTTGCCTTGAATTACCCATGTTGGGCCCACCATGTTTTAAAACCTTCTTCAGATATGTTTCACCCCAAGGAGGAGCAATAGAGAGTTTCACCCTTCACTTGAGGTGAAAGCGCCTCTTATTTTCTATGATCATGTGTTAGTGCCCAGCTCACAAAGTGCCCTTTCTTTTTTAATTTTATTTTATGTTACTTTATCGCCCCAAAGAGAGGTGACAAAAAATTTTACCCCTCTCTTGGGGCAAAAGCACCTTTTGAAATTTTGTTCCAATTTGTGGGTGCTCGGCCCTCGTGGCACTACTTTATATATATTTTTTATAATATGTTTCACCCCAAAGAGGGGTGTGAAGGACTTTTACCCCTATTTTGGGGCGAAAGAACCTTCAACCTTTTTTACATAGTCCATTTTAATCTATCTTTGACATGGCCAACGCATAAATGACTTTCACCCCAAAGGGGGGTGACAAGAGTTTTCACCCCTCAACTAGGGTGAAAGCACCTTACTCCTTTATTTTCCACTTGAAATATTTATTCCTTCCTATCGGGTGAATCTGCTTCCTTAATATTTGTTTCACCTCCAAGAGGGATGACAGAGATATTTGCCCCTCGATTGGGGCGAAACTACTCCCTTACCTTCCTTCAATTTTTTCTTTTGAAATCATAGCACAATTTTCATATTTTTGAGGCAAAACTTATGGAGTTTGGGGTGAAAGTGCCAAACTTTATTGTTGCTTCTCTTTGGAGCATCTTCTTTCGGAATCAATTCCTTTTTAATGCTTCTTTTCCTTAGAAAATTTTCTAAAACAAAATTCTTCCTTGCATTGATGATTTCCATGTTATTTACAGTAATGTGACATTATAAAAAGAGGTAAAAAATACAATTAAATATGCATTAAAACTATAGCACCTTCATTAGAAAATTCATTAAAATTTTACAATCAATCATTCAACAAAATTGTAATGTGGTAAAGTTGCAAAACTACCAATATTCTTGGTGGCTCATGGGGTATCCAGCTCGCATGGATGCAATTGACCCCAGGCCTTCATCCATTGGGCTTAAGAGTTAGCTCCACTAGGTACGTCAGGCTGCTTGCTGCTTGCTCCTACATCTCGCTCCTCGTTACCTCTTTTCTGTAGCTTCTTCCTCTGAGAGAAATACAACTATAGCCTCATACACTACAACAACGTCGAACCAAGCCTCTGTGGAGATTATCTTTGGGCCATTAAGCGAATCCACCAGGTACCTAAAAATCTCCACCTACCCCATGTCAATGTAATTCACCCACTAACTGAGCTCTAGTAAACCAAAATCGATGTGTGTGAGCTTTCTCATCAGTAGAAACACATGGTCTTCAATAAGTGGCTCCTCCCAATCATCAATTTTAGAGGCATCATCAATAAATACCACCCAAGCTACTTCTAGGTCCACCTTTGACAAAATATTTCCCCTATCATCAGTGAAACTAGGGAAACCATTCTCAAGCACTACATTGAAATAGGTCATTGAAATTCTTCTCTCCTACTCAAACATGTCAAGCAACTTGTGGGCCTCCTTCACCTGATCCAGCCTAAAGAAATACTAATGCAGTACAACTTTGGTACTTGCCCAAGCTCGAGCCATATCACTCATGGGGTGAAAATGGATATGTAATCTAGTCAGTGCCTGCATCTAGATTACCTTCACCATAAGGGGTTCCAAGTGCTCTTCACCATACTCCACTATGTATTGGCCATATGAGATGATAGTCTAAATTTCTTGAAGGTACATGAGGACTTGTGTCGCTCTTGCCACCTAGGTCTTACAATGGGTAAGCAACTAGTTGCGTGCCTCCTTGACTTTTTATTTCGTTAGAACTATGGCCTGTGTTGCTTTCATGGCCAGCTGATCCTACAAATTCTAGAGTTGGCTCTTCAATGCCTCAACTTTGGATTTTCAATGCCTCAACCTATTGTTTTGCTCCTCCTTTGTCCTACCAATGCTTCTGGAGCATCTCCTCCAACTCTTCTGCCATTTTCTTCCATCGAGTTACCTTTGACTGTGTAGACTGCAACTGCACTTGACTTTTCACCAAAGACTCCTCTAGGTCAGTGATCTTAGCTTCGGCCTCAAATAAGTGATTCTTATAGTGTTCTCCATGCAAGAACAAGGAGCTCGTCTCTACTTGAATGTTTCCCACTATCTCCGTGGTGTCGAGCTTTGTGAGGTCCTTGGTGATGATCTCATAATTATAATCATTTGGAGTCATCTCACCTTGAGGCTTCTGAACCTAGGGAATCATCTTCATTGTATGGGCCTCCATGGTGGTGGGATCAAAGGAAACTTGTTTCAAAGGCTTCACTGGCACCATGGCTTCTCTTCTCTTCTTACTCTTTAGCCACTGTGATGAACTTAAGAGATCCTGGCTAATTTTTGTCACAATGGGCTGTACTGGTACCGCCACTATCATCGATTCAGGTACCACCTGCAGCTCCAAAAATGGGGTGAAAGGGAAACGACTCGATTGTGAATTTGGCTTGATGGAAGTTGAAACTAGCATAGTGGAAATGATGATGGGAATAGAACTGGTGGAAAAAATGGAGGCAAGGGGTTCGACCATAGTCACACTCACTCGAGGGGGAGATTGCGTACTTACAACCATAACGGATGTTACTTGGGTAGATGATACGGGAAGTGAAAATGGATTTGGAGTGGAGGTAAAAGAACTAAAATAAAGGGAAGTAGAAGAAGCGAGAATAGAAGGAGCAGGAGTGGTGGTGACCGATGGTTGGGAAATGGGAGGTAAAACTAAAGTGGAAGGTATACCAAATGGAGGGGATATAGAAGCAAAATTCAAAGGAAGGGAAACAATAGTCACCACTCGCTCGAGGAGAGGAGAGAGAAGAAAATGTACCTTCGAGATTTGATGCCTTTGAAGTGGGTGGCTATGACACCGAATTTTTCTTCACTTTATCCTTTGGTTCTGCTACAATGTCTTCCGCAATATTGATAACATCAGTACTCTAAACAAATGACTTTACCCAAACCAAAGGGATGGCTTCTAAAAATTCTATTTGCTCAATCAAAACTGTAAGAGGAGGCTTTGATGAAATTGCTCTAGTTCTTTGCTTCTTCAAATATTTTATAATCGGTAGCTTTTCAATCTTACTTTTCACCTTACACTACAATGGCTCTTCTAGAAACTACTTTTCTTCAGGCACAAGTGGCACTTCTTGGACCACAAGATGCTCTTCTTCGGCCACATTTTTCTCACTATTGTACTTTTACAAACTTTGAGGTACAATACAAGTGAACGTAATTGGTTGATAATTGTAGTAAAATTAGTCATAGGTGTTTAAAAATGTTCCATCCATTACTAGACCATACGGTGATGTAGTCTTCATTTGATGAGCCCTCATGATCCACCAGTTTGTAATTTTCTCTTCGGACCAACCCGGAAGTTGCTCTTTCATCTGAATAAATAACCTTGGTAGAGGAATCTAATTTTTATTCATAGCAAGGTTATATTCAGCCTCCATTTCATAGAAACTATGCCAAGGTGGAAGTGACATCATGTTTTCCACATGCCACTCCAATTCATGCCCCTCTGGATTGTTTTGGTACTTTTCAATATCCAATCTCGAACAACAGTGAAATATTTTAACCTTGATGTGCTTAGTAAAGAGACCCAAAGGATCGTACTTCCATCACTATAGTAGCTCCACCATTTCGATGTCATAAAAGGCCTCAGTTATCAACCGGTTCTGGCCCACCTAGATCACCTCGATGCCTCCAAAATGAAAAGGTATATCGTACATGGTTTTCTTTCCATGCCCTACCCCATACATGTCATTAATATAATCGTATTGTTGAACAACCTCCAAAGCAAACAAATACCCTGTGGCAAAATATGGGAGAAAAACTGGCTTATCGATATAGCCAAAAATATGGAGTACAATACCTTGTGTCAATAAAAATATATCGCCTCTTTGCTTTGAGATGATTTCTTCTCTCATTTCCCTCGGTACCCTCTCACTTTTGCAAAAAATCATCTCCAAGGCAGGACCCACAAACATACGATTGAAATTATAGAAAGACTCCTGCCTTGACAAACTAGAAGTCCACATATACACCAATAATTTTCTATTTTTCTTATAAACCTTATTACTTGCAATGAAAGAAAACTTCTTGTGTAGGTGAAATAAGAAGTACCAAATCAAACAGGATGTGTGTTTGAATACCTTCGTTCCTTCACTTTCATTTTCTCCAGATGGGAATGCATTTTCTTGGAAATATGATCAAACCAATGAAATAAAATAGGATTTTTCCTTTCTATCATTGCCATGGGTGCGTAGAATTCAACTTGAGATATGCATTTCAGTAACACCACCTACCACTTGTGCACTGTTGAATTTTATGGAAGACCCATGACCCATAGAGAACAAATATGGACTCTTGAAATTCGTTAATGACTTTGACAATGTTGGCAACTCGTCATGCTAGGGTGTTTTAATCAACTGGGTCTCCATGAACCGATGCAGTATCACGATCGACTGATATCTTTCTTCCTATTCTTCAATGTGCAATTTCTTGAAAATAAAATCTAAGGGTGGTGTAATTCCACAGGTGAACACCTCTTGGGCATCTTTAGCTAATATGGTGACCAACATATCACCTTTTACATTCTGCACCATCCTGGTCTTCGGATTATAAAACTTTGAAATGGCCTCCACCAAATTTGGGTAATAATAAATTGGACTACATACATACCAGAAGAGATGGGTATGGTATGCTACTGTAAGAGGACTCTCCAGTATTAACCCCCGTCGGACTACGACGTCTACATCCTGGTGCAATTTTTCAACACCCTTGTTGGTAATAACATAGTCTCCCACTTGAGCCAACGTATCCGAGTACGAGTCCAAGTCGTCATTTTCATGGCACCTTGGTTTTTTGGATTTCTTTCCTCCTTCAGTCTTCTTCACCTTCTTCGGCTCTTCAGTGCTAGAAGGTTTGATAGTTCTCTCCCATTTTTAGTAATTATCAAGCCCTGGTAACCTCTACAACAATATCACCTTAATGCAACAATACTTCAAAAAAAATAGAAAAAAACTTTTACCTTCTTCCTGTGGGAGCACCAAATTTATAACTATGCTTCACCAATCGAATTAAATGCACATGCTGATTTTCGAAGGCATTGGGCAAATGTGTGTTTTGATATTTGTATCGGGCATAATATTTAATAAAATTTTAACTACTTTCGAACTCCTTTCGCCAAAAATATTCCCTAATTGCTATGCTTTGACTGCCTCCAATATTGAAAAGCACTTTACAGACCCCGACGAGTAACCTCGAGAAGAAAAACTAGCAAGTTTCTATGCAGGGCACATGTTGAGATGAAAACAAATTGACTTCACCGCTTTCAATCTTAAAAAATCCATTCCGGGGTGAAGCAGACAAACTTTAAAATTCTTCAAGCATATTTAATTTCAAAATGACGTCAATATACTTCTGAAATCACTTCCTAGAAAAAAGTATCTTCAATGAGTGCGCTTTGCTTTACAAAAATATTTTCGGGAAAAAAAAATCCATACTTTGCTCTTTTTTGCATCCACCTATGCTCTTGAAGTTGTTCTTACTGTATCTTGGAGAAAATAATAGCAGGAGTCCCCTTTTAAAATATTCTTCTTCCTTTATTTATCTTTCAAGAGCACTTTCCGTAGAAAAGTGATCTTTCTTTGCTTTTGCCTTTTTAGAAAATACCTAATAAAATCGATTTCACCCCTTAAAAAATTTAAACTGATGCTTTTTCCTTGTTTTTCTTTTGCCTTCAGCAATTGCACCTTAAAATAAGCTTTTGCTCCACTTTTGCATGGTACAAAACCTAGGGTAAAAAAACTCTTATCGCTTTTCTTTTTCTCTTTTTTTATTCTATTTTTGCCTTAGGAGGAGATGAACATGAGTTTTGTCCCTAACTTGGGGTGACAGTATTTTTTTATCCTTTTTTTATATTTATATATTCTATATTTTTTCTTTTTCTAAATATAAAATTCATCCAAATGAAGTTCTTACGACTCTCACTACCTAACCGGGGAAAAATCATACCTTTCTATTTTCTATCGCCCAAAAATGGGATGACTATGACTTTTGCCCTTTTATTGGGGCGAATGCACATCCCCCTCTTTTTATATATATTATTACATCGTTTCACATAAATCATAAGACGATTATAACTTTCACCCCTCACTTGGAGTGAAAGTGTCCTTTTTTTTTAAATTAAAACATACATTTTCATATGTATTCCTCTTTTTTTTTATTTTTACATGTATATATGTCTCCCCAACTACGTCACTGAAACTAAACATAAAAATTTCTCTTGGGGCGAAATCAAGTTTTACCCTGAAGACATATTTCTAAGGGGATACTAAATAAGACCATCTTCCTCTCTATATTTTTTTGTCTTTATTTTCTCTTTTCTCTTTTCATTCATTTTTTTTAAAGAAAAACAAAAGGAGAAAATTGTACATATATACATACTTGAGCCTTGAAAGCTTCAACAGTGGTAAGTCTTCAGATGAAGACCATTTAATGGGATTGGTAGCTCTTGGTCATCCATGTCCTGAAGATAATAAGCATTAACATAATTTGCCCCTGAGATCTAGAATGGGCCCTCCAATATTGTTTCAAATTTATGGTGCTTTCCAGACTTCACTTTATTTGAATTCCACTTCAACACCAAATCATCGACTATAAATGACGTTA